>SKCR01031108.1:0-176811 GCA_019454045.1 Zanthoxylum bungeanum
TACCATATTCTCTATAATCGGATATACATGACCTGGTCACAATATCCCGATTGGTTGCGCAACACTCAAGAGCACTAGTACCGTATCCTGCGTGACATCATCTCCATATGACTGAAGTGATACTTCTGTCGTGACATCACACCCAATACTCTACGACTCTCTGATAAACCCAGAAGTGGTGTACTCAGAACCCGTTTAAAGTCCCCTACCACCAAGACCAAAGTTTATCGATTATCGTAAGTATTAGCGATGTAAGTCTCAGGTTAAGACCATACACACCTACCTTGATTTCGGCCTCGTCCCATAGACACATAGTCATAAACAATGGGATTCCGAGGGGTCTATCCAGAGCGAAGCTGTTTCCCGTACCGTCGGTGAAACACGACCTCCTATCGCACTTGCATAAGTATCCAATACTTATATATATGAGAACTATGCCGTTGTGCCCTCACAAACGCGCACAAGTGCAATACTTGCCTATTCCGCATTATCGATGTCCAGTCTCGATAATACTACGGCTAGGGATATTTAATGATTAAACCTTCGGGGACTGATATTTCTCATATCATTCTCAGTCCAGGTACTAATCATAGGGACCTCTCTTCATTTATATATCTATGGTGATCTAATCACAAATGATAGAGTGCAATTTCTTTGTCACATAGTTAATTTGCTACAACGACACAATGATCTGTGCAAATAGTGACGCTATGGGTCATAATGTCCAACACTTTATTCCCGTGGGCTGTGTTCCCGAACTGTGTTAAGATAGAGCTTTATTCTCATGGGCCTTGTTCCCGAACTGTGTTAAGATAGAGCTTTATTCTCTTGGGCTATATTCCGGAACTGTGTCAAGATAGAGCTTTATTCTTTTGGGCTATATTCCCGAACTGTGTCAAGATAGAGCTTTATTCTCTTGGGCTGTATTCCCGAACTATGTCAAGATAGAGCTCAATTCTCTTGGGCTGTTTCCCGAACTGTGTCAAGATAGAGCTTTATTTCCTTGGGTTGTATTCCAAACTATACTGAATGCGGGCTTTATTCCCGGGCCTTGTTCCCGAATTATGTTGACTGTGGGCTTTGTTCCTGAAATGCACTGAATGTGGGCTTTATTCCCGAATTGAGCTGACTGTGGGCTTTATTCTCGAACTGTAATGATTGTGGGCTTTATTCCCGAACTGTTACTGCACTCCCGAACTGTGTCAAGATAGAGTTTTATTCCCTTGGGCCTTGTTCCCGAACTGCTGAATGTGGGCTTTATCCCTGATCTGAGCTGACTATGGGCTTTGTTCCTTAATTGTACTGAATGTGGGCTTTATTTCCGAACTGTGCTGAATGTGGGCTTTATTCCCGAACTGTACTGAATGTGGGCTTTATTTCCTGGGACGCATCCCAAAACTACTGCTGGTGTGGGCCTCGACCCTATGACTCATCCCCAAACCGATACTGATATGCGGGCCTGGACCCCAAACTGATGCGGATGTGGGTCTCGCCCCCAAGCTGATACTGATGTGGGACTCGGCCCTGAACTGGTACTGAGGTGGGCCTCACCCCCAGACCGATACTGATATGGGCCTCAACCCCAGACTGATACGATATGGGCCTCAACCCTGGGACTCTTCCCAAAACCGTTGATGTCATATTGACGCTTCTGATTGGCTTTCATTTGTCGCTTTCTCTCTTTCTTCTTCAAAACCTGTGAATATAAAACACAAAACAAAAAAAGGAATGCAAAATGTGTTACGTGTATGCATGCATGCGTGAATGAGTTTCATATCCTGTTGGGTTAGGTCGTCCACCAATTCCCTTGGTGACTGCTCGGTTTTCTCTTCCTCTGGCAAAGTACTGCTTCAATCTGTCTACGTTGATCGGCTCTGTGAACTAATTCTCTTCCAAGTCTGATATTTTCACTACCCTCATTTCCCAATTTCTGAATGGCTATCTTATCTTTTCTGCTTGCTTATTCCGAGGATTCCCGTGTTCTAAACATCACTGAAGTTTATAGTACCCAAGTTGAATGCATTTCTCAAATATACTCATATTACATAAGAGATTCAGCGAATGAACGTCTTTATTATCCTGAAAAAAGGTTCGAACAAGTAGACAAAACCAATGTCTTTAATAAAAATGCAGGATCAAATAAACTATGAGGAACAGCTTCATCATTCGCAGCATTGCCTTCTCCCTTGACATATGGTTCTTTACTACTGTTATCCTTTATCTCAATGCAAGAAGCCTGATGGTTGAGAGTTTGGAGGACAAAGGTTTCGGGTAGGCCGGAGTTGATCATGTAGGTGTGTGGTGGCATGGAGTGGTAATTAGACAAGGGATTTTTGTATGTTTTAGGTTGTTCTTTTTCTGGATTGGGTATTTTATGGGAGTCAATGAGGTTTTGGACCTTATGCCTAAAGCGGGTACAATTGTCGGTGTCATGGCCTTTTCCTTGATGGAAGTAACAATACTGGTTTAGGTTGAGGTACGGTTGTACAGGGTTCGGAAATGGCCTAATTTCGAAAGGTTTTAGAAGTCCTTGCATTTTCAGCTTTTCAAATACATTTGACAAAGGTATTCCAAGATTGGAGAATCGTCTGTTCTTGATGGTAGCGACCTCGGGAATAGCGGGTTTGGTCTCAGAAGGATCCCCTAAATTTCTCCTATTCTGGCCATAAAACTTCCGGTTCTCGGCTTCCTCTTCTTCAATGTCCATGACAGTCTCTCTCAACTGTCGAAAATCCAAAATCATGGAGGTCATACTCCTCAGCTTACCATAGATAGAGGGCTTAGTACCCTTGATAATCATCTTAATTTGGTCTTTCTCTGAAGGCGAGTCTGCATTTTCAAAAGTTGACCTCTTCAGCGGTCTACATACTCTCCTTGAAGCTCTCCTCCGGCTTCTGCTTAGTGTTCTCCAAATCTCGGAGTGACAAATCAATCTCCAAGTCCGTAACATACAATTTTAGAAATGCATCTTCCAATTCCCTCCAATATTCTCTAACTATTTCTCAGGCTGTGATACCACACTACAGGTGCCCCCCCTCGAGTGACATCCCAAACATCTTTTGGACTTGGCGCCGTGACAGGCCCACTGAACTCATCACTGAGACATATTGCCGCAGATGGACCCTCGAGTCCCCATTCTCGTTGAACTTAGCCATATCAGGCATCTTGAACTGAGGTGGCAGCTGTTCTTCGAAGGTCAACGCCTCATAATCCAACAAGTCCTCATGTTTCCCCTTCAGTTTACTAGTAACTGACTCCATCTGATCACGGAGTTTCTGTATCTCGGCCTAAGACCCGGCTACTCTTCCCGTGTCATATTCAGCCATATCATCCTCAAACACAGCGATATCTTCACTCAATCTGTTCAGAGGCTTTTCACGCCTTACATTTTCAGAGTTTCCCCCAGCATGGGGCACATCTATATTTATCATGGCAGTAGTCAAGGCTTGCAACTATTCGGTAATCTTAGCGAAACCATTCTCCAACTGATCTATCTGGAATACCTCGTTATCGGATGTACTCATATCTGTTACCGGTCTTTTAGTGAGTCTTCCCTCTTCCCTAACCCAACGAGAATCTATGATGGCTTTCAGAACACAAGGGTTAGCATGATGCACGTATGCATAAGGTGGATGAGATGCATGCGATATAAGGAATATATCAACTAATTAAAATTTTCAGACAAATCGGCCCATCATCATTTTAGAAGCTTTTGGGCTAACTGTCATATGAATGAACTCATCCCAGTTTAAATGGCCCAACAAGTTCACATCTCATGGCAAGAAGTCCAACCGTATCCAAATGATAATGTTCCTAAACACAAACATTTAATGGCCCATTGGCGTTTTAGAAGCTTTTGGCCCAATCATCATAAGATACGTTCTTGTTCCAGTTTAAATGGCCCAACAAGCCCATACCTCATGACAAAAGGTCTGAATGGATCCAAACGACAATGTTCCCAAACACAATCATACATAAATAATTTCTTTAGAGTGGCTTATCAACATTTCAGAAGCTTTTGGCCCAATTGTCATCGGATACGAACTCGTCCCAGTTTAAATGGCCCAACAAGTTCGCATTTCGGACAAGAAGCCCCACAGCATCCAAATGAGGATGGTCCACAAGCACAAGGAAATAGTTGGTATAGGCCATACAACCCCGGTCTACGTGTGGGTTTGCGGGAGTGTAGACAAAGACTCTCGCTGGCGAAGGATTGCCCACAACTAGGTCTCCCCACTCAAGAGCTCGAGTGACAATGTGAGCGCACCTTTTTATACCTTACAGTACGTGCCAACGAGTTATGGTGTGTGACTGACTACCAGATGGATTTCCCGTTGTAGATTCCCCAGAGGGAGGGTTGAGCGAGGCTCTCTTAAGTATCCTAGCCTCTTAGGCTCTTATCGCTCGGTGACAGGAATAAACAACGAGTCCTCCAAATTTGTCCATCACCATAGGCTACAAGTAAATGATTAACTAGGTGACTTCACATCTTTTCCTCATAGAAAGGTAGTGAATGAAGGAAGACACCAAACCATCACTCAGCCTTAAAAATGCCTTTGATTAAACCCCTTTCAACCCACAGTAGACACAGTTAATTAAAGCAAAAATCATAATATTACAAGACATTATTTCGGGGTCGATTCTCTATCCCCAGTGGAGTCGCCAGACTGTGGGAACACAGAAACTGGACGACGCATGCTGTCCCGGCTCGCGCCCGGTTAGGCCCGGGGGAGTACGGAGTGGCCCGTGGGGGACTAAACCAGAGAATAATGGAGTCGCCACCCGGTGTGAATCGGGAAATATTTAAGGTAAGGCCGCACTCACCCCTCGCAAGGGAAGACCTCAAACCGTTGGGTTCGAATGGTCCCTTACTTATGCCACTTGTAATAAAATGATTTGTGCAATAATTCAACCAAGCCTAAACAACATTCATTTCCAAGGATAATTTACTCCTAAGTTCGCATGCATACATCAAAAGTTCATCTAGGTTCATTTTAACACATTTTCATATTTGCATATAACCAATTTACATATAATCTATGTCCAAATTTGCATACATAAAGATAAATACAGCTAGCATAGAATGTCATAAGCATATCACATTCGATCATGGGCATGCCAGTAGATAATAATTGTATAATCACGCATGAAAGCAAATTGGAGTAACGGCAAGCATATAACTTCATGAACATGTTGAAAGGATGAATGCGGAAGCATAATTAGGTAACTACCGTGCAAACATGCATCATGGAAATGAACATGTAACCTTGTGAACACAATGAATGACTAAATGTGAGAACATGAGTAATCAAAAAGGGAAATGACATAATGAGTAACCATGCTTGAGATGTGATGGAAGATGACCAGTTTACCATGGATGTTCGTGCGGCGTTCATATCCGCGTTCGAACGGTAAACAGAAGGGTCGCGTTCGAGTAGCGTTCGTAAACACATTCGAACGGAAATGAAACAGAATGCTCATGTTCGTATGGCGTTTGGAAACGCGTTCGAACCGAAATGAAACCTGATTCATGATAAGGAAAAATGCATGCGCGATCGAGTTCGTAAACTTGTTCGAACCAGCTAAGACAGAACATGCGTTCGTGCGGTGTTCTGAAACGCGTTCGAACGGGGTCACAGTAGTGACCCTCCAAATGCAGTAAACAATATAACACATACATGAACGGATGAATAGATGACACCTAATAAATAATGATGGGCTAAAAGGCGCGGCAAAGCATCGTGGTAAAGGATTTTAACCTCTCAAAATAGAGGACCTTTAATCCCACTTACTAAGCCGATGCGCAAAAAACACAATACTTATATAAAAAGGAAGACAATGATATCGGACTTCGTGTATCCTATTGAACATATTTCACATCCAATCGAATAGACATTATCCGGCGCGGGAAAGCATCGTGGTAAAGGATTTTAACCTCTCAAACTAGAGGACCTTTAATTGCACTTACTAAGCCCATACGCTAATAACACGTTGTATATAAGAAATAAAGACAACAATATCGGACTTCGTATACCCGATTGAACATATCTCACATTCAACCGAATATACATCATTCGGCATGGCAAAGCATCGTGGTAAATGATTTTAACCTCTCAAAATAGAGGACCTTTAATCGCACTTACTAAGCCCATGCGCTTTATCTCATCATTACATAAACCAATAACATGCAGAAATCAAGTAGCGAATAGTAAACAAATCATAACAACATAAAATGAAATATGCACCGTTTACTCAAGTTGTACGTGAAGTTGTATCCCGAGTACAAATCATACTACCGTCCATTCGGAATCGGCTATGAAATTTATGTCCGGGTTTCCATCATATATAACACAAGAGGCGACACATTTTCCATTTTTTTCAAAGCCACAACATGCATCCACAAACGATTCTCATGCGAATGAAACAATTAAAAAAAATGAATGATAATAAATAGAAAAAAGTGCCCTCAGGTCTAACCTTTTAAATCACCTCTCGGATCTACGGTACATGATCGTCGGAAGGGCTAACACTCCGCAACTCCTCTGGTTCACTGGTTCACAGCTCTCGTTCGTTGTCTCACTATTTTGATTCGTCATTCTCCCTATTTTTCTGCTGTTTTTACTGTATTTCACTGTTCTTTCGGTGACATTTTCTGGTCACTACGTTTACTGTATTTAGGCTACTGCTCTTGGTGTATTTGGGGACTATTTTGGGTGTGGTTTGGGCTGCTGTTATGCTGTGGTTCGGGGACTATTTTACTGAGGTAAATGGGGCTATTCAGGATGTGTTTTGGTCAAGGCAATGTGGGTTCTTTGGTTTGTGATTTTCGGTTATTGAGATTGAGGGAGAGTTGTGTCAATGAGCTTGGGTGTTTCTTGTGTGAATGAACTATGAGTTTTCTGTGTGAATGAGCTAGGGTGTCAATGCCTTGTAGAAT
This sequence comes from Zanthoxylum bungeanum, assembly GCA_019454045.1. Lineage (NCBI taxonomy): Eukaryota > Viridiplantae > Streptophyta > Magnoliopsida > Sapindales > Rutaceae > Zanthoxylum > Zanthoxylum bungeanum. The sequence goes on from SKCR01031108.1 coordinate 6,938, forward strand.
TTTTGTGGTTTGTATCAATGTGCTATTGGGGAAGTGTCTTGGTTTTGGGTTTCTTTTATAGGCAAAGAGATAGGGTTTCCATGTGTTTGAATAGGAAGGAAACCAATTAGTGTCTTACAAGGAAAGCAAAAGATTGATTGGAGATAAGATTTGGTTTAATTAGGAAGATAATATATTCAATTTGTTTGGTTTAGGCATATAATATTTGTTGATTGATTTTAATTAGGCGTGATTTTATTTGATATTTATTTTAATTTGGTATGTGATTTTTAGATTTTATTTAATTTCACCATGTGTTAAATATGTGTTTTTATTAATTTGGATGTGTTTTATAGGCTTTAGTGGGCTAAATGGGCTTGGGTGTGAGGCTAGCAACAAAACCAGAAATACCGATACCGTTCGAACGCCTCTTCGAATGCCCGTAATCTGCTTGACGTTCGAACGAACAAAACGAACGCAGCACGAACGAAAACATTGAACTTGTGAAATGAATCTGATGACATACTTGTTCTGAAGTTCCCCTTCCGACGTCCGTTTCCCACAACTTATATGACATAAAAGGTAGTGCCTCTAAATGAGACTCATCATAGGGACTTATATGCAAAAAAGCAGTGCCTACAATGTGAATAACAATATTTATATGTTGAATATAAATGAATCTCAAACGTATAACATGATAAACAAATAGCTCAAACTGAATTAATCATATGAGACTGTTTCTGGCACTGTTGTCTGGGACACATTAATAAGACTTGTATATCCACACTTTCGAAGAGTGGGTACTAGGACGGATTTGATTCTAATCAAGATGTCTACGAATGTAGTTCATTAGGCAAAGTGCCTAAAATACTTTTACTTGGAAAAAAGTGCAAGTGCAACTGATCTGTTAGCCCTCGTTCATAGTGACATAAGTTTGCCCATATCTAGCAAGGCTAGAGGTGGATATGAATACTTCGTGACCTTTACGGATGTGGCATCGTGTTATGGTTATGTGTATCTTAATGAAACACAAGTCAGAAACTTTTAGAGTTTCAACACGAAGTATAAAAATAGACCGGCAAGAGTATTAAAACTTCACGATTGGACTGTGATATAGATACTTGAGCAATAAGTTTCTCGATTATTTTGAAAGAGTATAGTATTCATTCACAGTGGACACCTCCTAGAACTCCTCAATTTGAGGGTGTGTCCCAACAAAGAAACCGAACCTTGTTGGACATAATATGGTTAATTATGGGTCGCTCTGAGCTACCATTTTCCTTATAGGGATACGCATTAAAAAATGCAATACTTATTTTGAATAAGGTTCCATGAAAATCTGTAAGACAGACTTCATATTAGATATGAACAGGAAAGAAACCGGGTTTTCTCATTCCTGAAGATTTGGGAATGCTGGGCATATGTTTGGTGATACCAAACTAGAACCCAAATCAGATAAGTGCCTATTTGTAGGTTATCATAGGGAAACCAAAGTATAGTACTTATATAACTTAGAGGAGAACAATGTAATTGTTGCTCTCCATACGGTTTTCCTAAGAGGAATACCTATATACAGTGGTAAGTGGGAGGAAAGTAAAACTTGATGAAAACCAGAGTAATACTGTTCCAGGCACTGATTCCTTAATCGATCATAAACAGTTCATCAAGGATGAAACTATACCACAATCTTCAAATAAACAAGAACCGCGCAAGTCGCAGAGAGTTAGAAAACAACATGGGAGGTATGGGTTTCTGATCTCACCTCATGAAGATGTCAATCTTATTGAGGAATATGAACCGGGTACATATGAGGAAGTGATACAAGGTATCGACTCCCTATTATGGCAAAGTGCCATGATGTCCGAAATGGATTCCATGTATACCAACAAAGTTTGGACACTGGTTGTTGTACCGGAAGGCATTGTGCCTATTGGTACATTATGAGTCTCCAAGGAAGACAAACATGGATGGCAACATACAAATGTACAAATCTAGGCTTGTAGCGAAAAGGTATCATTATCAACATTGTGTCGATCACGACGAAATTTTTATCAGTTGCCATGATTAAATCTATTTGGATAATGCTTACTAATACTGCATGTTTCATTTATGAAATATGGCAGCTGAACATCAAAACCGCTTTCCTTCAACGAAAACCTTTTGGAGGATGTTTATAAACATCCTAACAGTTTTGTCGTACCAAAATAAGGAAACAAGGTCTGCAAGTTAATTCAATCCATTTATGGATTGAAGCAAGCATTACGTTCTTGGAAATAACGTTTTGATAAGATCATAATGGTATATGATTTAATTCAAAATGAATATAATTCTTGTGTATATAAGAAAGATAGTGGGAGTGCACTGACAATGATTGTCCTACATATAATGATGATATATCATTTCTTGGAAATGACATTCCCATAATATAATTTTGGTGAAAGCTTGGCTTTCATAAAAATTCTCCATAGAATACTTGGGAGAGACAACCATTATTCTAGGAATAAGGATGTACTCGGATAGATCTAAAAGTTGTTGGCACTCTCCGAGAACTCGTACATTGAAATATATGTACGTGACCTGGTGTTTCATAGGCTTTGAGCATATGAAGTCACAATCAGGCCAATCCAAGTGATAGTCACTGGATTGATGTTAAGAACATCCTTAAGTAGCTTAGATGAACTAAGAATGATTTCTTAATCTATGGAGGAGGATAACTTGAAGTGACTGGGTTCACCGCTGCATGTTTCCAAACCGACAAAAATGACTATAAATCGTAATAAGGGTACTATGTAGTTTGAATAACGGAACAGTGAGCTGGAAATCTTCCAAGCAAGATATTGTTGCCAAATAAACAACAAAAGCGGAAAACTGCTGCAGCTGAGCAGCAGCAATAGAAGCAATTTTGGATCTGTAAAATTCCTAATTAGATTAGGATTAGTTCTGTTAGCAGCTGAGCTAGGTTATAGCACAGCTAAAGAATTAATGGTCTCATCAACGATCCAAGTATATACTTCAACTATTTCATCTGATTCATCGGATCATACATCGTGGCGATGTGATGATTGAATAAATCGCATCAGATTATAACAATGAAAATCCGCTAACGAAAGCTATTTCTCAGCAGAAGTTTGAGCAACCGGTACATAGTTCAGGTGTAGGACACTGGAGTGATTGGCTATATGCCAAGTGGGAGATTGTTGGACAATTATGACCCATAGCAACACACATTTGTACATAAAATGGTGTGTTGTTTTACAAATTAACTATGTGACAAAGGAAATTGCTCTTTTATCATTTGCCATTAGATTACCAGGATATATAAATGATAAAATTCCTTATGATTAGTCCGGATTGAGATGATATGAGACAATATCAATCAATGAAGGTTAATCATTAAATATCCCTAGTCGTAGTATTATCGAGACTGGACATCGATAATGCGGAATAGACTAGTATTGCACTTGTGCGCGTTGTGGGGCTCACAAGTCACATCAATTGTCTACTTTAGTGATTGAAGTCTTGTCAACTTTAGGAGATGGACATCTAGTCACTTTATGGTGATGAAGGTAGTTGAATGCATTAAATGCAATTTTCCCTCCAAATTTTATCTTTTTTGGAAAAAGATATACATCTTTTTGGACAAGTTGTATTTGTGTAATTTGGTTTTAGAAACAAAACACTCATTCTCTCCTCTTTTGCCAAGAACCGAAAATGCTCTCTCCCCTCTTCTTCTTGGCTTGGCCGAGAAACACAATGAAGAATTGGAAGATTTTTGTTGCAAAATTCTTCCATTGCTAGCACATAAAGAGATCATTCAAAGGTGATAGGGAAACCTTTCCCATGAGTTTGGAAATCAAGAATCAAGCTTGGAATCTCAACATACATCAAAGAGAGGAGCTTGGAGAAACTACATAAAGGTTGGATTTTTGTATTCTCTACATCCATTAGCCGATCAAAGTGAGTATTTTTCGCAACTTACTTTGTTGTATTCACATGATTTCTTGCTTAATTTGATCTTGATTTGACCTAGAAAACCCAACAATGTTATCAGAGCCAAAATTAAGCATGAAATGAAATTAGGGTTCTTAATCTTGAATTGGGTATTTTTGATTTAAGCATGATTTGATCAAATTATTTCTTTGAGTATGCTTATATATTGATAACTTAGAGTTATGCATGATCATTTGATGAAAAATAATTGGATTAATTTTCCCCAAATTGGAGGCTTGGCCGAATAAATTAAGTGCCCTAAGCTCTTGGTGATTTTTGATTTTAAGCCATTGGATGTGCTTATAATGCATGGATATATTGATTTGTGATTTAATTGGATTAAATTAAAATCAGATATAAAAAAATCCTTTGATTGCCGAGAGCTTAATGAGCATGTTGGATTGATTTTGCTTTAATTTGTGTTGAACATAATTGATTAGTTAAAGCATGATTAATTATGTAAATTGGTATTTGGAAATGTTAATTTGATTAGTTAAAGCATGATAATTAATTAAATTGTGAAATTTGGAATATTAGAATTTAATTAATTGGGCTTAATTTGGAATTGGGCTGATATTGTTGTATTTGGGCTTAATGGGCTTGGTTGGGCCCAGTTTGGTTTAGGATAATTGGTTGGATCCAATTGGGCCTAAAACCATTTCCATAAAGTCCAAATATGATAATTGGGCCTTTAAAATTTTAATTGGGCCAAAATTAATTTTGTGGCAAATGGTGATTCCTTATTGGGCTTTGGTTGCCAAAGTCCATGCCTTATGAATTAATTAAAAGCCCATTGGACTTTAATTAAATTGACATTGGATGTTAATTGGGCTTTGAGACCATTAAGATTAGATTTAGAATCTAAGTCGTAAAGGCACATTAAAAAGTGTAATTATTTATTTGGAATTAAATATAGAATTAGTATTGAATACAAATAAATTTGATTTAATATTGTAGTTTGATATAATTCAAGAATTCGTACTTTGAGTACAAATCAAATCGTTGTTTGAACATTGGATGGTCATTAATCAAAGATTAATTAATTGGATTAGAATTCGTTGTTTAAACCAACCATGTCTTGTAAATCAGTAAGAACGTGGTACCATGTACGCACGTGTTTGGATAGTCCGATGACCGTATTTACTGCCAATATATCCAGGGATCTCTTGGGTCGTTTCCCAAAGATTCACCGAGAACATTTGACTCGAACAGAATTAATCTGGGATTAATTATAAGAGAGAAAATTAATCTAGGATTAATTACGGCAAGAATTTATCTTGGATAAAATTCAATTAGAAGAGAGAAACGCGATTAATTTGGAATTAATCGATTAAATAATATATTAGATATATTAATTGAAATTGGATTTCAAAGCGGGATTAAAATTGGATTTTAATTCAGACGAACAAATTAATTTAGAATTAATTCACAAGCGACTTTCGTAATAATTTTGCTAGGCATTATTATTTAATTAAATTGGATTTAATTACGTCGCAATGGAAAATTCATTTAATCGGATTAAGTTGAACCCGTGCCCGAAGTGTGTTGTGTGACCCAACTTGAATTTTGAATTTAAGTGTGGGACCCACCAACTCCACATCAACAAGTCATTTGATGATGGAAGTCTTGTCCCCTTTTGGTGATGGAATGGGGTGAATACATTTAATGCATTTTTTCTGAAAACCAACTAATTAGTTTTTTGGAAAAATATTAGACAACTTTTCTAACAAGTTGCAAAACTCTCTCTCTCTCCTCTTTCTCCCATGGCCGAACCTCTCCCTTGTTGTTCTTGAATTTTTGTTGCAAAATTCATTAAAGCTAGCACTTAAGGATTCAAGTGAAAATGATAGGAAAACTCACCCTTGAATTTGGAATGCAAAAGAAAGCTTGGAGCTTCCAACAAATTCAAGCAAAAGTTTTGAAACTCATCTAATTATTGTAAGTTTTTTCCGTAAACTTCTTGATTTATTCACACAAAAATCACTCTTAGAGATCCGTGGCATGTTCTAGGAACACTAACAATGGTATCAGAGCATCTTAAGTTTGATTTGAAAATCTAGGATTCATATACTTTAATTTGGGATTTTTTGCTTGGAATTGGTTGTTGGGTTATGCTTATATGATGTTGAATTGGATTTGTGCATTGTTGGATTTGTGAAAAATTTATTGGATAAAAAATCCCCAAATTCTTATACATGGCCGAATACTACCCTAGTGAGCTCATGGTGATTTATTGAAAATTTAACAATTGGATATGTTAATTGCATGAAATTAAATGTTGATTATTGATTTATTTGGATTGAAATCAAATTTGAATGTTGATTTCTTACTTATTGCCGTGAATGAAGCATGTTAGGTAGAAATTGATTTGCTTCAATTTGTCTGGACTTGAATTGGAAATGTTGAGCAGATTAATTGGATTAATTAGTGTTTTGGAAACATTAGATTAGTTGATTATTTATGTCAATTGCACTTTAATTAAATTAATTGTAATTTGGAAAAATGTATTATATTAATTATTGTAATGGGCTTAATAGGCTTGGTTGGGCAAAGTTTGGTTTTGGACAATTGGGTTGGATCCAATTAGGCCTAAAACCATTTCCATAAAGTCCCAAATATGATTATTGGGCCTTTAATAATTAAATTGGGCCTAATGGGCCAAAATTGATTTTGGGCAAATGGTGATTCCTTATTGGGCCTTGGCATCTTGGGTTTGATCCATAATTGCCAAAGCCCATGCCTTAAGAATTAATTGAAAGCCCATTGGACTTTAATTGAATAGTATTAGATACTAATTGGGCCTTTGAGACCCATTAGGATTTGATTTGGAATCCAAGTCTAAAAGGCACTATTAAAAGTGTAATTATTTAATTTGGAATTAAATATGAATTAGTATTGGATACAATTTAAATTGGATTTAAAATTGTAGTTCGATATATTTCAAGAATACGTACTTTGAGTATTTATTCTTAAACGAGTTGGACTCGCGCAAATCAAATCGTTGTTTGAACATTGGATGGTCATTAATTCAAAGATTAATTAATTGGATTAGATTGATGATAAAACATGCTTTGTGTGAATACTTGGATGTATATGTATGAATAATTTATATCGGATGAATATTAGAAGGGTGAGGACAATTTTGGAAATTATTGTAATAAATTTAGAATTTCTAATTGGACTGCGTGTCCAGCCTATTGTCTATATTTTCACTGTATTTCTCTTTCTCACCCAATTCCCCTCAATGTAAATAAGTTTCTTTAGAAGTATATATGTAATTGGGTAGAAGTAAGAATAATGCTAGTGGGAGAAAGGAAATGGAGAGTTTTGTTCTAGGAACAAAGTTTGTTATATATCCATTCGTATATCATTATTAATTTTATTCGCGCCTTATTATGCTTTTAGAATGCATGCTTAAGGGTGTATGATGAGACCTAATCAAAGATAATAATTTGGTTGCCAATTTACGCAAAAAACCCTCCATCAAATATTAAGCGATTTCCTTCCATTGAATGGTTCTCTCTCAAGATCCAAGATTGGCATTGGTTTGTTGGCCAAAGTCAAGACCTTTGTCCATCGCGGATATGTTTGAACCGCGTAAGCTTTCTTCTATATCGTATGTCTTGGGCAGGTTGTGACTTATTGGCCAAAGTCAAGGTCCTTTTTGTTCATCGACTTCAATTATGAAGCTTTCCCACTATCAATGGGTCACGCTTAACTATAATCATTAAGCTTGTTGAGCCAAAGCCAAGGCTTAGTTAATTTAGAGGAAAATGTAAGGAAATCTTTTGGATATATTTACATATATTGGATATATGTTTTCAGACTTGGAGGTCCACTACTGGATCTAGGAATGGATGGGATCCAATTGATCTTAGAGATCTACCTCATTAAGTTTCATACAACTTGTTGGCCAAAGTCAAGGTTGTGTGTTATTTAACGGGATCCTAGCCCACTAGGAAACTAGGTTTCCCGAGTACTCCACATAGGGTTAGAAGCCTCGCCAAAAAATAATGGGAGGCTAGTATTAAATTTGCAATTCATTTAAATACTTGCCAATATGCGCTCTTTTATTTATTTATCGATTTTATAAATATATTAGTTAGACTAATATTTAATATGCTTTCGTTGAATAGTTGACTGTACAACAAATACTTTTCATTGTAGTTGGTTATATAGTTGGACAATAGTAATGATTAATTTTGATGTAACCGATCATTATAGTTGATTATACAAGTTGGACTGTAGTAATCATTATATTTGATTGTACTCGAAAATCATTGATTGGATAGTTGGACTATAGCAATCAATATAACTGGAAAGATTAGCATCAAAGGACATAATCATAGGGGAAAATATCTTAACGGCATAATTTTCCAGATTGGGAAATGAATCTTAGGATAGTCCTGGGAGCTGAGAAGTTACTATATGTACTAGAGAAACCTTTCGGGCCTAAACCCGGAGTTGAGCAAATAGTAGAGCATGAGCTTAGGAAAGACTCATCGTGATGATAACTTTAGTGCTCAATCATCTGATATGCTTGCCGCAAGACACATTGATTCCGTCATCAGAACTAAGGATTAGATATTTATACTATGATGTTGAAATTAAAGGATCTATAGATCTAACCTTAGATCTGAGAAGTATGAATTGCAAAAGAAGCTTTTTCGCTCGCGTATGTCAGATGGTACATTTGTCGAGCACTATGTGTTGCAGATGATTGTTGACATCGAACAGCTAGGTTAGCTGAGCATTACCTACAAGGCCGAGACTTCCATAGATTTGATCTTACAGTCTCTGCCGGAATGCTGGGGCAGATTCATCATGAACCAAGAGAAAACTCTTGGAGAGTTAATTGTTGGTTTCTATTAAGGTCCCAAGATCAATAATAAGCATGAAACGTGTGTGAATACAAATCAACAAAGTTGCGGAATGATCACATCAATAGGTTGAGAGATGCGGAGGCAACAAAAATCAAATTCTGCCTCTTTGGACTATCACGGCAGTTCACTGCCACTGCCCTCCAAGTTCGGCCATGGGTGCTCCTTCGTCAAGCTCCGAGCTTCGTCGAACGATTCCCGGCTCATTGGTAGACTTCCCTATTGTTGAGTTTTCTAAGGTCCCAAGATCAAACAAGACATGAAAACATGCGTGAATACATCAACGGAGGTAGCGGAATACTCACATTGATCGGTTGAGTCGATTTGGAGACGAATGAAGGCCAAAAACGCACTGCCTTGCTCACGCCACTGCAACAGTCCACTGTCCACCAAATCAGAATTTTGAGCTGAGAAACGGAGCTCCGAGCTTCGTCGAACGGATCCCGGCTCATGGGTGAACCTCCCTACCACCTTCGCAAGACTCGTAGTGTGCTAGCACTTGCGGTTTTCACCATGAAAACCCAACCCTTGCTCCCCTAAAGTCACGCCCAAACTAGTCAAAAACAGTCCACATTTTGTGTGTTTGGCGTGAGGAGAAGAGAGAGTTTTGAGAGAGATTTTCATATAATTTTTGTTACCAAAAATCAATTTATATTTATGCCATAATATTTATTAAATTAATAATAAACTTATGACACAAATCATGCAATGGCTTAGAGTGTCAAACACTCAATTTCCATGCAAAACCATTGAGTGCATTGTACACTATCTCCATGCAATGCATTAGAATTAAATAATGCATAATATGACATGTGTCATGTGGGCCCCACACGTTTCCAAATGAAAGTGGGCCCACGTTGCACTCACGCGTTCGGGTTCGATATTTCGAAATACCGAACTTACGTCGCGACGTTAATTAAATCGAATTAAATAAATAATTGCGCCTAGCGAAATTATTATTTACGTCGCTAACGAATTAATTCTAAATTAACTCGTTTGCCCGAATTAAACTCTAATTTTAATTTCGCGTCGAAATCGAATTTCGATTATTATATCGAATATAATAATTTTATCCATAAATTCCAAATTAATCGTTCTCTCTCTTTAGACGACATTTTATCCGGATAAAAATCTCTGTTATTAATCCTAGATTAATTTTCTCTCTCTTCTATATAATCCCAGATTATTCAAGAGTGCGAGTTATGCGTCATCGGTGGATTATCGGGAAGCGACCAATGAGATCCCCGGATAAGTTGACAGTAAATACGGCCGTCGGAGTATCCGAATCACGTACGTACCAAGTATTACGTTCTACCGATTTACGAGACAAGGTCGACTCCTAGCAAAGCACCAAGTCTACTCAATTCTCCGGACATATCCATTAAGAATATCAAAGATCTGTATCAAGCGTAGTATACAATTGTATTGTGCATATTGGCCCAGTATCGGATAATCACGTGCTAGGGCTGGGGCTGGATAAGTGTCTGCCCCGTCCGAACACATATCGGATGTCTGGTAACTAGTCTCTATAATCGGATATTCATGACCTGGTCATAATATCACGATTGGATGCGCATCACTTAAGAGCACTAATACCGTATCCTGCGTGACCATCATCTCCACTATGACTGGAGTGATACTTCCGTCTCGACATCACATCCAATACACTACGATTCCTGATAAACCCAGAAGAGGTGAACACAGAACCAGTTAAGATCCCCCAACCACCAAACCAAAGTTTACCGATTGTCGTAAGTATTAGCGATGCAAGTCTCAGGTTAAGACTCACACACCTACCTTGATTTGGGCCTCCCATAGACACCTAGTCATAATACCAATGGGATTCCGAAGGGTCTATCCAGAGCGAAGCTGTTTCCCGTACCCCGTGTGTGAAACCCGACCTCTATCGCACTTGCACAAGTATCCAATACTTATATATATGAGAACTATGCCGTTGTGCCCTCACAACGCGCATAAGTGCAATACTAGCCTATTCCGCATTATCGATGTCCAGTCTCGATAATACTACGGCTAGGGATATTAATGATTAATCCTTCGTGGACTGATACTGTCTCATATCATCTCAATCCAGGAACTAATCATAGGGACCTCTCTTCATTTATATATCTATGGTGATCTAATCACAAATGACGAGGGTGCAATTTCCTTGTTACATAGTTAATTTGCTACAGCAACACAATGATCTGTGCAAATAGTGACGCTATGGGTCATATTATCCAACAATCTCCCACTTGGCACATAGCCAGTCACTCGAGTGTCCTACACCCGAACTATGTAAGGTTCGCTCAAATTGCTGAGGAAAGGTTTTCGTCAGCGGATTTGTTTGATTATCGTTTGACGCGATTTATACGATCATCACATCGCCACGATGTATGATCCGAATGAATCAGATGATATAGAAGTATATATCTGGATCGTCGATGAGACCTTTAATTCCTTAGCTTGTGCTGACGCTAGCTCAGCTGCTAACAGAACTATATAATCTAATTAGATTTATTTTTGATCCAAATGGCTTCTATTGCTGCCTCACCTGCAGCAATAATCCGCATTTGTTGTTTATTCGGCAACAGTTATCTTGCCTGGAAGATTTCCAGCTCACTGTCCCGTTATTCAAACTTTATAGTACCGCAGTATTTAATTGTTTGGAAACTTGCAGTGGTGATCCCAGTCACTTCAAGTTCTCCTTCTCCATAGTAAAAGATAGCATCTTTAGTTCTCAGAGATACTAACAGATGTTCTTAACTTCAATCCAGTGACTATCACTTGGATTGACCCGATTGTGACTCCATATGCTCGAAGCATATGAGACACCAATACAAGTACATTTTAAATGTACAATTTCCCAGAGAGTGTTACAACTCCAAATCTATCCCAGTAGATCTTTATTCCTTGAATAAAGGTTGTTACTCCCCAGAATTCTACGGAGAATTTCTATTGAAAGAATCTCTATGAAAACCAAGCTTTCACCAATTGTTTTGGGAATTTCACTGTCAGTGCGCTCTCCCACTAACCTCCTTATATACACAAGAATTATTTCGTTTTGAGTCAATTCATAAACCATTATGATTATTTCAAAAGGTCAGTTCCAAGAACCTTATGCTTGCATTGATCCAAACATGGATCGAATAACCCGCAAACCTTGTTTGTCGGTTATACAAAATCGTCAGGATGTTGTAAACATCCTCCAAAAGGTTTCCTTTTCAGGAAAGCGATTTTGATTTGTAACTGACATATTTCATAAATGAAATATACAGTTATCAACAAGCATCTTCAAAATGGATTTACCATGGCAACAGGTAAAAGGTTGAACCTTTATTAACACAATGTTGATAACGATACCTTTTTCGTCAAAAGCCTAGCTTTGTACGTTGGTATGTTGCCTTCCATGTATGTCTTCCTTGAAGACGTTTATGTACCATAGGCACAATGCCTTGTGGTACAACAACTAGTATCCAAAAAGTTGTTGTTGTACATGGAATCCATTTCGAATTCATGGCACTTTGCCATAACAGGAAGCCGATACCTGGTATCACTTCCTCAAAATGTAGTCGGTGGATATACCTTCACAAGATTGACATCTTTATGAGGTTAGATCAGAAACCCATACCCTAGGTTGTTTTCTGACTCTATCCGATCTACTAGTTTCTTGTGTATTTGAAGATTAATGGTATATATTCATCATAGATGAAACTATTTGTGTTCCATTAAGGACTTCGTGCTTCGTTCCTAACAGTATCACTCCGATTTTTCATCGAGTATCACTATCCTCCCACTGACCACTGCATATCGGTTTTCTCTCAGGAAAACCGCATGGTGAGCAACAATCACATTGTTCTCATGTGGGATTTATAAGTACTATACTTAAGGTTTCCCTTAGGATAACCTATATTGGCACTTATCCAATTTGGGTTCTTAGTTTGGTATCATCCAAACTTATGCCTGGCATACCCAAATTATTAGGAGTAAGAAACCTCGTTTCTTTCCTGTTCATATCCTATATGATATCTGTCAAACAGATTTATATGGAACCTTATTCTAAATAAGTTTTGCACTGTTAATACATATCCGGTTGAAGGAGATAGTAGCTCTGAGCGACTGTGATAAACCTTATCATGTCCTCATTGAAAGAATACCGTACTCTTTCATGTACGTATGAAAACTTACTGCTTAAGTATTTTCCATACGGTTTTACCATGGCGGCATAATACTATAGCCGATCTGTTTTTCTACTTCGTGTCGAAACTATAAAAGTTTCCGATCTGTGTTCTTCAAAAGAAATACATAACCATAAGGTGATGTCACATCCGTTAAGGTCACGAAATATTCATGTTAACATCTAGCCTAGCTAGGTATGGGCCCACTTACTTCACCATGAATAGGGCTAACAGATCGGTGGCCATTTTACTATTACCAAGTAAATAGTATTTTAGGTATTTAACCTAATAAACAGATTCGTAGACCTTATTTGAATAGTCAAATCAGTCCTAGTACCTACTCTTCAAAAATGTGGATATACGAGTCTTGTTTAATTGTGTCCCAGACAACAATGCCACAAATAAGTCTCTATTGATCAAATCAATTTGAGCTATTTATTTGTCATTTTATATGTTTGAGATTATTATTTATTCAAAATAAATTCTGTTATTTACATCTAATGTATTTATCTCAGTATCATCTTTATATAATAAAACACTTAGTGTTCTATAATATAAAGGTTTTATCCGCAATGGATTAAACACTGATATAGAGATAATATCTCTAGTTAAACTAGTTACATTATAACATTTCCTAATTTAAGTACATACCCAAAGGGTAGTTCCTAAACTTAGGTATCTACGGTCGAAACAGCGACTTTCGTCCCGTTTCCAATTCGCAGAGAAATCTCGGCTTGAAGGCAGTATCCAGCTCATAGCGGATTCTGAACATCAATACATATATTTTTTGTACCACACTAAGTATTTAAAATCTAATTTTAATACTAGTTGTGAACATAACTTTGACAAATATTTTAAAGTTAGAGCCTCGCCCTTTCTTTAATTCCTTCGTGTCTTCCATATCCAAATGGTAGTCACTTTGGGATACGTCATTATCCTTTTCAATATTCACAAACCTTTGGCCAAGCCTTGGGTTTCGGAATATCGAAACGATGTGCACCTTGTGCTACATGCCCAATTTCAAACTTTGATTTTTGTCCACTAGAATAGTCAATTATTGCAACTTTAATACTTTTAAATCTAAAGATAGATTTATTATAAGTATATTAATTAAGCACTAAAGTCATCATCACATAAATCTTCCAAAGACTTTATGCTCTACTATTTGCTTAATTAGGGCTTAGTCATAATAAGTTATTTTATCAAATAAATTAACCTATTATTAATTCCCAATTGAAAATTAAATCATTTAAAACATTTAATCCAAGGATTATATATTTTAAATATTCATCTTTTCAATTCTTTCTTGATTTCAATAGTCCAACTATTTAATCAATTTTAATAAGGTACTATTTTATAAATGATTACAATAATCCAATTATTTAATCAACTATAATTTTAATATTGATTACTATAATCCAATTATAATATCAACTATCATTTTAATTCAATTATATTGATTACTATATCCAATTATAAAATCAACTATATATTGAATGAGTTTGTATATAGTCCAACTATATATATTTTTAAATCAACATAAAATATTAGTCCGACTAATACTTTTAATTAATATGACGAGTAAAATAAAATGAGCGTGTTTAGCGAGTATTCGAACGAATGTTGCAAATTCAATACTTGCCTCCCACTATTTTTCGTCGAGCCTCTAACCCTCTGTGGAGTACTCGGGAACCGTGTTTCCTAGTGGGCTAGGATCCTATTAAATAACACACAACCTTGACTTTGGCCAATAAAAGCTGTATGCTATTTAACTAGGTAGATCTCACAGATCAATTGGATCTCATCCAATTCCTAGATCCGGTTAGGTGGACATCCAAGTCCGAAACATATGTATAATGTCAATGTATCTATTACATTTTCCTAACCCTATCCTCCGAATCATCTAGGCCTTGGCTTTGGCAAAAACCAAACCTAATGATTCCAGTTAAGCGGGACCCATTGACGAGGAAAGTTTCGTAATCAATGTCATTGGACAAAAAGTGATCTTGACTTTGGCCAATAAAAATCACGATTTGGACAAGACACCGATATGCAACAAAACTCTCATGATTCAAGTACATCCTTGATTGACAAAGGTCTTGACTTTGGCCAATAAAAACCAATGCCAACTTCGGATCTTGAACAAGAATCATTCAATGGAAGGATATTTGCTTAATATAGATTGAGGGATTTTCGCGTGCAAATTGGCTACCAATTTAGTTATCTTTGTTAGGTCTCATCATCATACACCCTTAAACATGCATTCTAAATACATAATAAAGCGAGTATGAAATAAAATAATAACGATATGCGGATGGATACTTAACACATTGATCCTAGATCAAATCTCTCCCTTTCTCACTCAAGCTAGCACTTGTACTACTTCTACCCGTTACACACACTTCTAAAGAAACCTCATTATAAGAGGGGAATAGGTGAGAAGAGAATACAAAGAGAAAGAAGGTGATAAGGCTGGACACGCAGGTCCAATTTAATAAATCGAATTTATTACAACAATTTCTAAAAATGGCCCACCCATAAATATCCATCCGATATGCATTATTCATTCAACACAACCACGTATTCACACACATAAGCATGCTATCAATCAATCTAATCAAATTAATTAATCTGATAATTAAGTGATCATCCAATGTTCAAACAATGATTTGATTTTGTTCGAGTCAAACTCGTTTTTGCGAATAAGTACTTAAAGTACGAATTCATGAATAAATTAAACTACATAATTAAATCCAATTTAACATGTATTTAATACTAATTCACTATTCAATTCCAAATTAAATATTACACTTTTATTTAATAAACCTTTTACGATGTAAATTCCAAATCTAATCGTAACGCGTCTCAAAGACCGATTAACGTCCAACGTCAATTCAAATAAAAGTCCAATGGGCTTTTGATTGATTTTTCTAAGGCGTGGACTTTTGGTCAACTCGGGTCAAACCGATAACCAAAGTCCAATCCGGGATTTACCCCATAAGCCCATAAATCAATCTTGGCCCATTAGGCCCAATTGAACATTAAAGGTTCATTAGTCGCAATTGGGCTTTATGGTTAAGGTTTTGGGCCCAATTGGATCCAATCCACTTGGCCTAAACCAAACTTGATAAATCAAGCCCAAAAGGCCCAATTACAACAATTCAAGCCCAAATCCAATTTAAGCCTAAATAATTAAATTACACTAATCCAATTACGCATTTTAATTACCTAAAGTGCATTACGATGATTAATAACCTAAATTGATATTTCCGAAACACCAAATTAGTCCAATTAATCATGCTTAATTCATTATCATATGTCCAACACACAAAATGAAAAATCAAACCCATAAACATGCTTCAATGCTCTCGGCCAAGGAAGGATTTTGTGTCCGATTCGGTTTCGATCCAATCAAACCTACAATCGACATTAAATCACCATCCGATTTGATTTCACACACATCCAATGTCACAAAACCAAAATTACCAAGACATTAGGGCATTAGTCACATTCGGCCAACTCAAAGATTTTGGGGTTTTTGTCCAATTCGAAATCCAATCCAATTCGATTCAAATTAACGTCAACCTAATCGATTCTAACTCATCAAATGAATTAAAAATCAAAAAATCCAAGATCCCAAAAAATCCATCAAACCATTCGGCCAAGGACAAATATTTGGGGAAAATAATTCCAAATCATTTTTCAACAAATTGGTCCAACCAAAATGCAATTTAACATGTTATAAGCATACTTAAACAATTAATTTATTCAAATCATGCTCAACAAACATTTACCTAAATTTTAAACCCTACAAATTTCATGCTTGCAACATTAGCTCTTGATGCCATTGTTGAGTTTTCTAAGGTCCCAAGATCAAACAAGACATGAAAACATGCGTGAATACATCAACGGAGGTAGCGCGGAATACTCACATTGATCGGTTGAGTCGATTTGGAGACGAATGAAGGCCAAAAACGCACTGCCTTGCTCACGCCACTGCAACAGTCCACTGTCCACAAATCAGAATTTTGAGCTGAGAAACGGAGCTCCGAGCTTCGTCGAACGGATCCCGGCTCATGGGTGAACCTCCCTACCACCTTCGCAAGACTCGTAGTGTGCTAGCACTTGCGGTTTTCACCATGAAAACCCAACCCTTGCTCCCCTAAAGTCACGCCCAAACGAGTCAAAAACAGTCCACATTTTGTGTGTTTGCGTGAGGAGAAGAGAGAGTTTTGAGAGAGATTTTCATATAATTTTTGTTACCAAAAATCAATTTATATTTATGCCATAATATTTATTAAATTAATAATAAACTTATGACACAAATCATGCAATGGCTTAAAGTGTCAAACACTCAATTTCCATGCAAAACCATTGAGTGCATTGTACACTATCTCCATGCAATGCATTAGAATTAAATAATGCATAATATGACATGTGTCATGTGGGCCCCACACGTTTCCAAATGAAAGTGGGCCCACGTGCACTCACGCGTTCGGGTTCGATATTTCCGAAATACCGAACTTACGTCGCGACGTTATTAAAACGAATTTAAATAAATAATGCGCCTAGCGAAATTATTATTTACGTCGCTAACGAATTAATTCTAAATTAACTCGTTGCCCGAATTAAAATCAAATTTTAATTTCGTGTCGAAATCGAATTTCGATTATTATATCGAATATAATAATTTTATCGAAAAATTCCAATTAATCGTCCTCTCTCTTTAGACGACATTTTATCCCGGATAAAATATCTCCGTTATTAATCCTAGATTAATTTTCTCTCTCTTCTATAATAATCCCAGATTATTCAAGAGTGCGAGTTATGCGTCATCAATGGATTATCGGGAAGCGACCCATGAGATCCCCGGATAAGTTGACAGTAAATACGGCCGTCGGAGTATCCGAATCACGTACGTACCAAGTACTACGTTCTACCGATTTACGAGACAAGGTCGACTCCTAGCAAAGCACCAAGTCTACTCAATTCTCTGGACATATCCATTAAGAATATCAAAGATCTGTATCAAGCGTAGTATACAATTGTATTGTGCATATTGTCCCAGTATCGGATAATCACGTGCTAGGGCTGGGGCTGGATAATTGTCTGCCCCGTCCGAAACACATATCGGATGTCTGGTAACTAGTCTCTATAATCGGATATTCATGACCTGGTCATAATATCACGATTGGATGCGCATCACTTAAGAGCACTAATACCGTATCCTGCGTGACATCATCTCCACTATGACTGGAGTGATACTCCGTCTCGACATCACATCCAATACACTACGATTCCTGATAAACCCATAAGAGGTGAACACAGAACCAGTTAAGATCCCCCAACCACCAAAACCAAAGTTTACCGATTGTCGTAAGTATTAGCGATGCAAGTCTCAGGTTAGGACTATACACACCTACCTTGATTTCGGCCTCCCATAGACACCTAGTCATAATACCAATGGGATTCCGAAGGGTCTATCCAGAGCGAAGCTGTTTCCCGTACCATCGGTGAAACACGACCTCCTATCGCACTTGCACAAGTATCCAATACTTATATATATGAGAACTATGCCGTTGTGCCCTCACAACGCGCACAAGTGCAATACTAGCCTATTCCGCATTATCGATGTCCAGTCTCGATAATACTACGACTAGGGATATTTAATGATTAATCCTTCGTGGACTGATACTGTCTCATATCATCTCAATCCAGGAACTAATCATAGGACCTCTCTTCATTTATATATCTATGGTGATCTAATCACAAATGACGAGAGTGCAATTTCCTTGTTACATAGTTAATTTGCTACAGCAACACAATGATCTGTGCAAATAGTGACGCTATGGGTCATATTATCCAACATCTATCACCTTCGCATGTCTTGTAAGTGTGCTAGCACTTGTGATTTTGGCACAAAATCCCACTCTTGATTCCCTTCACTGTCTCGGCAGTGAGCAAACTAGAGGAGAGAAAAATGAAGCCCTTGGCGTGAGAAGAGAGAGATGAAGAAGTGAGAGTGTGTTGGTTATTTTGTGTATCTAATACACTAATCAATTTCCAAAATTAATTATCTTATTTTGCTTTCAAAAAATCAATCAATAAATGCTCCAACCACTCACATCAACTTACATCAATCCATCAATTATGAATAGTGACTGGCATCAATCATGAATAGTGACTGGAATCAATCACTCAAAGTGAAAGACATCTATCACTTGATTGACGGATGACGTGACGCTAGATGCGACTAGTGATTTGACACTTGATTTGACTTGCGTGCCGCATTCGAATTCGAAATACGAATGCCCTCGCAAATAATCTCGGGCTCGGGTTCGCTAATTCCAAATTAATGAATTTTCCGTCGCGACGTAATTAAATGATTATCCCTAGCGAAATCACTATTCACGTCGAGACATGTCGGATGTCTAGTAACTAGTCTCTATAATCGGATAAACATGACCTTGTTATTTTATCCCGATGACTGCAGTACTTAAGAGTACTAGTAACGTATCCTACATGACCATCATCTCTATATGACTGGAGTGACACTTTCATCTTGACATCACACCCAACACACTACGATTCTCAATATACCCAGAATTGGCGTACACAGAACCTGTTAAAGCCCTGGACGACCGCAACCAAAGTATGTAATTGTCGCAAGTATTAGCAGTGAAAGTCTCAGGTTAAGACCAAATACACCTACCCTGATTTCGGACTTCCATAGACACATAGTCATACTACCAATGGAATTCCGAGGGGGTCTATTAAGAATCGTAGTGTGTTGGGTGTGATGTCAAGACGGAATTATCACTCCAGTCATAGTGGAGATGATGGTCACGTAGGATACGGAACTGGTTCTCTTAAATGTTGCACCTATCGGGATAAAATTACAAGGTCAGGTTTATCCGATCATAGAGATTAGTCACCAGACATCCGACATGTGCTTCGTACGGGGCAGACACAATTCCAGCCCTAGGCCTAGCACGTGATCATCCGATACTGGATCGACATACGCAATACTACGTATACTACGCCTGATATAGATTGCTTATTCCGACGACCGAATTTACTGCCAACATTTCCGGTAATCTCATGGGTCGCTTCCTGAAAATTCACCGATGACGTATGACTCGCACTTTATTAATCTGGGATTAATTAGATGAGAGAGAAAATTAATCTGGGATTAATTGCAGAGATATTTTATCTTGGATAAAATATCATTTAAAGAGAGATAACGATTAATTTGGAATTAATCGGTAAATTAATATATTCGATATATTAAACGAAATTGGATTTCGACGCGGAATTAAAATTAGATTTTAATTCGGGCGATCGAATTAATTTAGAATTAATTCGTTAGTGACGTGAATAGTGACTTCGCTAGTCGTAATCATTTAATTGTGTCGCAACGAAAAATTCGTTAATTTGGAATTAGCGAACCCGAGCCCGGGATTATTTGCAAGCGCATTCGCATTTTGAATTCGAGTGCGGCAAGCAAGTCAAATCAAGCGTCAAATCGCTAGTCACATCAAGCGTCAAATCACATGTCACTTTGAGTGATGTGACATTTGATTGATTGATGTGAGTTGATGTGAGATGATTGAAAGCATTTAATTCTTGATTTTTTTTTAAATTGAAAAGTGGTAAATGGTTAATTAAATTTGGAAATTATAAACCTATTACACTTTTTATTTCTCTCTCTATGGTTCACGGTTTTTGGAGCCAAAAACCATCTCTCTCTCCTCTATTTCCTCTCTTCTTCCTCACGCCCAAGGGGCTGCAGCCTTCTTCTTTTCTGGTTCAAAACCGAGTCCAGTAAGAGAAGCAAATGAGTGATTTTGTTGCAAAATCAAAGTGCTAACACACTCTAGGAGACATACCAAAGTGATAGGGCAGTGATTTCGTGAGCTTGGAATCCATTGTTGAAGCTTGGACCTTGAAGATGAAGATAGAGTCCAAATACCCACCATGAACGAATCCTTGGAGCCCAAACCAGTGAGTTTGCTGAGCTTGACAGAGGCGGGAAATGGAGTTTTGTTCTTCGATGCATCCAATCCATTCATTGTGAGTATGATTCCGCACCTCATTTGATGTGTATTCATTCTTGTTTCTTGCTTGATTAATGATCTTGGAAGATTAGAAAACTCAAACAATGGTATCTTGAGCAAGGTTGAGCATGAAATTGATTTTAGGGTTAAAATTGGGTAAAACGAATTTGAGCATGATTTAATGAAATTGGATGATTTAGTATTCTTAAAACATGTTTAATTGAAGTTGGATTGGATCAATTTCATGAAATTTGATTGGATCAATTTTTTGCCCAAATCTTAGGCTTGGCCGAGAGGTATATGCCCTAAAGGGTCTTGGAATTTTTGTTTCGTTGCTCATTGGATGACTTGAAGCGATTGGGTAATGTTGATTGCGGATTCAATCGGATTGGAATCGGAATCGGACTTAAAAACCCTACCATTGCCGAGACTTGAATAGCATGAATTGGGTTTGATTTTTTAATCAAAATGTGTTGGACATATGATGATGATAAATAGCATGATTAGTTGTGTAAATTGATGGTTTGGAAATGTTGATTTATATAATTAATAAAGCTATGCACTTTGTTTAATTAAATTATGAAATTGGATTTTTATGGTTTAATTAAATTGGGCTAATTTTGGAAATGGGCTTGAAATGTTGTAATTGGGCTAATTGGGCTTTGTTGTACAAAGTTGGGTTTAGGCCAAATGGATTGGATCTAATTGGGCCTAAAACCGCATCCATAAAGCCCGATTGCGACTATTGGACCTTTAAAGTTTAATTGGGCCTAATGGGCCTAAATTGATTTCTGGGCTTATGGGGTAACTCCCAGATTGGACTTTGGTTATCGGTTTGACCCGAGTTGACCAAAAGTCCACGCCTTAAGAAATTAATTAAAAGCCCATTAGACTTTAATTAAATTGACGTTGGATGTTAATCGGGCTTTGAGACCCGTAGCGATTAAATTTGGAATTTAAATCGAAAAGGTTTATTAATAAAGTGTAATATTTAATTTGGAATTAAATAGTGAATTATAATTAAATACAAATTGAATTTGATTTAATTATGTAATTTAATTTAATTCGAGAATTCGTACTTTGATTACATATTCGTAAAACGAGTTTGACTCGAGCAAAATCAAATCATTGTTTTAACATTGGATGATCACTAATTATCAGATTAATTAATTTGATTAGATTGATTGATAACATGCTTATGTGAATACATGGTTGCGATGCATGAATAATGTATATCGGATGGATATTAGATGGGTGGGGCAATTTTAGAAATTGTTGTAATAAATTGATTTATTAATTGGACCTGCGTGTCCAGCCTTATCACCTCCTTATTCTTTGTATTCTCTTCTCACCTATTCCCCTCAATGTAAATGAGGTTTCTTTAGAAGTGTAGTGTAACGGGTAGAAGAAATATTTGTGCTAGCGGGAGAGAGAAAGAGAGAGATTAGATCTAGGATCAGTGTGTAAAGTATCCATCCGCAAATCATTATTATTTTATTATACACGCTTTATTATGTGTTTAGAATGCATGTTTAAGGGTGTATGATGATGAGACCTTAACAAAGATAATAAATTGGTTGCCAATTTGCACTCGAAAAACCCTCGCAAAATATTAAGCGTATTTCCTTCCATTGAGTGATTCTCACTCAAGATCCGAGACTAGCATTGGCTTGTTGGCCAAAGTCAAGGCCTTTGTCCGTCGAGGATGTGTTTGAATCACGAGAGCTTTGTTCCATGTCAGTGTCTTGTTCAAGTTGTGGTTTGTTGGCCAAATTCAAGACCACTTCTTGTCCATCGACATTGATTACGAAGCTTTCCATGGTCAATGGGTCGCGCTTGACTGGGATCACTAAGTTTGTTGTGCCAAAGCCAAGGCTTAGTTGATTCAGAGGAAAAAGGTTAGGTAATACATTGGATGGATTGGCATATATAAGATATATATTTCGGACTTGGATGTCCCCCTACCGGATCTAGGAATTGGATTGGATCCAATCGATCTTAGAGATCTACCTAGTTAATTATCAAACAATTTGTTGGCCAAAGTCAAGATTATGTGATATTTAACGGGATCCTAGCCCACTAGGAAACACGGTTTCCCGAGTACTCGACAGAGGGTTAGAGGCTCGCCGAAAAATAGTGGGAGGCACGAATTGAATTTGCAATATTCATTTAATTACTTGCCATACGCGCTAAAACAAATATCATTGGTCTTTATACATTAAATATTAGATGGAATAATATTTAAATCGTTGTTTTAATTAATAGTTGGACTATATTCAAACTATTCATTTATAGTTGATTTTATAATTGGATTATATTAATCAATATAATTGATTTTAATCTATTAAATTATAGTTGATTAAATAGTTGGACTATTGTAATCTTTATAATAATAGTACCCAAATCGTTGATTAAATAGTTGGACTATTAAAATCAAGATTAAACATAATCCTAGGGAAAATGTATTTAAATGGTTTATTTTTAAAATTGGGAATAAAATTTCAGGATGGTCCTGGAAAAATAATAAGTTACTTTATTTGATAAAATAACATATTATGCCTAAGCCCGGAGTTAAGCAAATAGTAGAGCATAATCTTTGGAAGATTTATGTGATGATAACCTTATTGCTTAATCCATTAAGCTTGTCGCAGTAGACTCCTTAATTTCTGAATCAGAACTAAGGATTAGATCCTTAAAGTATGATACTGAAATTGAAGGATCTTCATAAATCTATACTTAGATTTTAGAAGTACTAAATTGCAATAAATAACTCTTGGAGAGTTAATGACTATTCTCAATGGGTTAAAGTCAAAATTTACAATAGGCAAGTAGCGCAAGGCGCACCTTACTTCGATATTCTAGAAACCCGAGGCTTGACCAAAGGCTTCTGGAATATGAAAAAGGGCAAAGGCAAAATTATTATAATCTTCTGGGAAGATAAATGACATATCCCAAAATGTCTGCCTAAATTGTGGCAAACGGGATCGCGGAAGCGTGACTGCCGTTTGGACAAAGCAGACATGAAGGAATTGAAGACGAGCAAGGCTCTGACTTCAAATATGTTTGTCATAATTTTGTTCACTACTAGTATTAAATTGGATTTTAAATATTTAGTGTGATATAAATATACATTGATGTTCAGAATCTGTTTTGAACAGGATACTGACTTCAATCGAGAGTTATCTGCGAATTGGAAGCGGGACGAAAGTCGCTGTTTTAACCGTAGATACCTATGTTTAGGAACTACCCTCGGGTGTGTGTTAGACATTATGTCCCATAGCGTCACTGTTTGTAAATGATATTGTATTATTGTACAAAATTAACTATGTGATAATGAAATTGCCTTTTGCCGTTTTGTAATGTTATTTACTTTGATATATAAATGGCGAAAGTCCATATGATTAGTACCGATTGAGATGATATGAGACAGTATCAATCCATAAGGTTTAATCATTAAATATCCCTAGTCGGAGTATTATCGAGATCGGACATCGATAATGCGGAATAGACTAGTATTGCGCTTGTGCACGTTGTGAGGGCACAACGGCATAGTTCTCATATATTTAAGTATTGGATACTTATGCAAGTGCGATAGGAGGTTGTGTTTTACCGATGGTACGGAAAACAGCTTCGCTCTGGATAGACCCCGCGAATCCCATTGGTAGTATGTCTGCGTGTCTATGGGAGGCCGCATCAGGGTAGGTGTATATGGTCTTAACCTGAGACTTACATCGCTAGTACTTGCGACAATCGGTAAACTTTGGTTTTGGTGGTTGGGGACCTTAACGGTTTCTGTGTACACCTCTTCTGGGTTTATCGAGAATCGTAGTGTACTGGATGTGATGTCGAGATGGAAGTATCACTTCAGACATATGGAGGTGATGATCACGCAGGACACAGAACTAGTACTCTATAAAGGTTGCAACCGTCGGGACAATATGACCAGGTCAGGATTGTCCGATTTAAAGAGACTATTTGCTTGATGTCCGATATATGTTTCGTATGGGGCAGACACATCTCCAGCCCCAGGCCTAACATGTGATCATCCGATACTGGATCAATGTACGCAATACTACGGTATACTACGCTTGATATAGATCTTATATTCCTATAAGAATATTTCTGGAGAATTGGGTAGGCATGGCGCTTTGCTAGAAGCCAACCTTGTCTTGTGAATCGGTAAGAACGTAGTACGAGGTACGTACGTGTTCGGATTATCCGACGACCGTATTTACTGCCAAAATATCCGGAGATCTCTTGGGTCGCTTCCTGAAGATTCACCTATGATATTTGATTCGGACTTAATTAATCTTGGATTAATTGCGGAGAAACTTTATCTTGGATAAAGTGCCTAATTTAGAGAGAGAACGATTAATTTGGAATTAATCGATAAAATTATTGTATTCGATATAATAATCGAAATTCGATTTCGACGCGAAATTAAAATTAGATTTTAATTCGGGCATACGAGTTAATTTAGAATTAATTCGTTAGCGACGTAAATAATAATTTCGCCAGGCGCAATTATTTATTTGAATTCGGTTTAATTAACGTCGCGACGTAAGCTCGGTATTTCGGAAATATCGAACCCGAACGTGTGAGTGCACGTGGGCCCACTTTCATTTGGAAACGTGTGGGGCCCACATGACACTTGTCATTATATGCATTATTTAATTGATAAGGCATTGCATGGTGATAGTGTGCATTATACTCAAAGGCATTGCATGGTGATAGTGTGCATTACACTCAAAGGTTTTGCATGGAGTTTGAGTGTTTGACACTCTAAGCCATTGCATGGTTTGTGTCATAAGTTTATTATTATTTAATAAATTTTATGACATAAATATAAATTGATTTTTGGTAAAACAAAATCAATTTACACAAAACTCTTTCTCTCTCAAATTTCTTCACACTTCACATTGCCGTGAACTCCATGGAAGGGCAAAGGAAGATTTGATCTTCTATTCTCCATTTTTGCTAGCACAAGCAAGGGATCAAAGGAGGTGATAGGGAAACCATCAAAGAGCTTGGAATACAAAAGCTTGGAGCTTCAAGTCTTCTTCCTCCTCTTGGCCGAATCTTCCAACACTTGGAGCTTCCACCATTTGATCATCTTCTTCATCACATAGCTTTGTAAGTATGATTCCGCCATGCTTCAAGTCTTTTATATATATTCATTTATAGTATTTCATATGCTTAATCTTTGTTTGGGACATATTATAGAAACCAACAATGGTATCAGAGCTAGGTTTAAGCATGAAATACTTTAGGTTAAAATTTGGGTAAAATTGATTGAAGCATGTTCTTGTGAAATTTGATGAATGAGTATGCTTATATGTATGTTAAATGACATAATATGAAATCAATTTTATGAAAAATGCATTGGATGATTTTTCCCCAAAAATTTGACCTTGGCCGAATGGTATGCTACATTTGATGTATTGGAATTTTTTGTGTTTAAGATCATTGGATGACTTAGAACGTATACGGGACGTAGATTAGTAATTCAATCGGATTGAAAAACAAATCGACACAAAAAACTTACCTTGGCCGAATCAACAAGGACATGAAATGGAGTTGATTTTTTGATAAAATTAATGTTGGACATTTATTTTGCAAAATACATGATTAATAAATTAAATGGGTATTTTTGAAATATTTGGTTTAATGTATTAATCTTGGTATTACACTTTAATTAATTGGACTTTAATGTTTGGAATATTAAAATTTAATTAATGGCTTAATTGGTGAATTGGGCTTTTAATATTGTATTTGGGCATAATGGGCTTGGTTGGACCAAGTAGATTTGGGCCAAAAGGATTGGATCCAATTTGGGCCTAAATCACTCCATTAAGTCCAAATATAATATAATGGGCTTTAATAATTTAATTGGGCCTTATGGGCTTAAATTGGTTTTATGGCTTTTAAGGGTGATTCCTTATTTGGGCTTGGTAATTGGGTTTGACCCACATTGACCAAAGCCCAAGCCTTAATAAATCAATTGAAAGCCCATTTGACTTGAATTAAATTAAACATTGGATGTTAGTTGGGCTTTGAGACCCAATAGAATTAGATTTAGAATCTAAGTCTTTAAAGCACATTAAAGTGTAAACATTTAATTTGGAATTAAATAATTGAATTAATATTGAATACGAATTAAATTAGATTTAATTAGTAGTTCGATATAATTCGCGAATTCGTACCTTATATACTTATTCTCAATCGAGTTGGACTCGCGCAAAATCAAACTGTTGTTTGAACATTGGATGATCACTTAAACAAAGACTAATTAATTGGATTAGATTGGTTGTAGAAGCATGTCTTGTTTGAATATATATGTATGTGATGAATGAATAGTGTATATCGGATGGATATTAGAAGGAAAGGGTAATTTTAGAAATTATTGTAAATTTGGAATTTATAAATTGGACCTGCGTGTCCAGCCTTATCTCTTTATCTCTTTGTATTCTCTTCTCACCTAATTCCCCTCAATGTAAATGAGGTTTCTCTTATTGTATTGTAATTGGGTAGAAGTAGAATAGTGCTAGCGGGGAGAGGAAAGGGAGTGATTTGTTCTAGGAACAAGTTGTTTATATATCCATCCGCATATCACTATTAATTTACTTTACGCGCTTTATGATGTTTTAGAAGCATGCTTAAGGGTGTATGATGATGAGACCTAACAAAGATAAATAAATTGGTTGCCAATTACGCGAAAATCCCTCAATTATATTAAGCAAATATCCTTCCATTGAATGATTCTTGTTCAAGATCCGAAGTTGGCATTGGTTTGTTTTTGACCAAAGTCAAGACCTTTGTCAATCAAGGATGTACTTGAATCATGAGAGTTCTGTTGCATATCGGTGTCTTGTCCAAATCGTGATTTTTATTGGCCAAAGTCAAGGTCACTTTTTGTCCAATGACATTGATTACGAAACTTTCCTCGTCAATGGGTCCCGCTTAACTGGAATCATTAGGTTTGTTTTTGGCCAAAGCCAAGGCCTAGATGATTCAGAGGATAGGGTTAGGAAAATGTATTGGATATATTGACATTACATATATGTTCGGACTTGGATGTCCACCTAACCGGATCTAGGAATTGGATGAGATCCAATTGATCATAGAGATCTACCTAAGTTAAATAGCATGCAATTTTTATTGGCCAAAGTCAAGGTTGTATGTTATTTAACGGGATCCTAGCCCACTAGGAAATTCGATTTCCCGAGTTCTCTACAGAGGGATAGAGACTTGAAGAAAATAGTGGGAGGCTATTATTGAATTTGCAATTTCGTTCAGATAATTAGCCTTACTCGTCTTTCAAAATTATTTCGTCAATATTTTAATAATTAGTTGGACTAATATATTGTTATTTTACTTATAACAGTTTGACTGTACCCATAACATCGTTGACTTTATAGTTGGACTATAGTCGTCAAGATGACTGGCAAAGGTAATATCCGCGACATAATCATAGGCGATAATGTCTTCAAAGGGACAAACTTTGCCGACTGGGAAATGAACCTCAAGATAGTGCTTGGGGCTGAGAGGGTGCTGTATACTATTCAGAGACCTCTCCTGCCTAAACCCACTGAGCCACTGGAGCTAGAGTTATGGAAAACTCATAGTGATGATTGTGACCAAGCTCAGTCAATTATGCTAGCTGCAATGACCCAGCATTTCAGACGCCAGAATAGGGACTTGGATCCCTATAACATGATGGCAAGATTGCGTGATCTTCACCGCACTAACAAGCGGATGAAGAGGTACGAGCTAGTAAGGAAACTCTTCCGCTCCCGGATGACAGACGGCGCATCAGTTGAGGCCCACGGGACTCAAATGATTGCTGACATAGATGAGTTAGCCAATATGGGCATTGTCTTGGAGGCAGAGCTGACGATTGATATGATATTACAATCGCTGCCCGATACTTGGAAACAAATCATCATCAACTATAAGTTGATGGATACTGACGACACTCTCGGAGAGTTGTTGTCCGTGCTGAAGGAGTCCGCAAAGGAACTCCTAAAGGGGAGCAAGCGTGAGGCGCATTATGCATCGACCTCTCATGCGCCAAGGGCTGGGCCCAAGGCAATTGGAGGTGCGAGGAAGACAAAGTTTAAGAAGAAGGGCAAAGGCAAGTTGACAGTGGCTTCTAGGAAGCCAAAGGACAAATCTCACGACATCTGCCTCAACTGCGGTAAGAGGGGTCACTGGAAACGTGACTGCCGAATGGGCAAAGGGCAGAGGGAGGATATCAAGGCTAGCAAGGCTATTGCCTCTGGTATGTTTGTCATTGAGATAAATATGAATACTTCTAGTTTTAAAAATTGGATTTTTGATTCTGGTTTTGGTGCTCATATTTGTACTGATGTGCAGGATCTGCATGATAGCAGGGTGCTGGCATTGGGGGAGATGGATCTACGGGTCGGAAACGGAACACCAGTTGCTGTTTTGGCCGTAGGGACTTTTGTTTTAGAACTGCCCTCAGGGCATGTACTTAAACTTTTGAACTGTTATTTTGTACCTAGTTTAACTAGGATATTATATCTGTATCATTGTTAACCAGCAGGGTTACACTTTTGTATTAGAAACACTGGGTGTTATTTATATAAAAGTGATGCAGAAATTTGCACAGCTGTTGCAAATAACGGTCTTTATATTTTGAATATAAATGAATCTCCTAAAATGACAAACAAAAGGCTCAAAAGGAGTAATCTAAAAGATGAAGCTTACATGTGGCATTGTCGTCTAGGACACATCAACAAGACTCGCATATCCACACTTTCAAAGAGTGGGTACTTGGACGAATTTGATCCCAATTCATATGACGTCTGCGAATCTTGTCTTTTAGGCAAAATGCCTAAATCACCTTTTAGCGGTAAAGGTGAACGTGCCACAGAACTGTTGGCTCTCGTTCATACTGACGTATGCGGGCCCATGTCTAGCCAGGCTAGAGGTGGATTTCACTACTTCGTAACCTTTACAGATGATGCATCTCGTTACGGTTATGTGTATCTTATGAGACACAAGTCGGAAACTTTTGAGAAATTCAAAGAGTTTCGACACGAAGTGGAGAAACAAACAGGGAAGAGTATTAAGACATTACGGTCAGACCGTGGTGGCGAATACTTAAGTTATGAGTTTCAAGATTACTTGAAAGAATATGGTATTCTTTCCCAGTGGACTCCTCCTGGAACACCGCAATTAAACGGTGTGTCCGAACGGAGAAACCGCACCTTGTTGGACATGGTAAGATCAATGATGAGTCACACTGAGCTACCAATATCCTTCTGGGGATACACATTAAACAGTGCTATACTTATTTTGAATAAGGTACCGTCGAAGTCTGTTGAACAGACTCCATATGAGATATGGACAGGAAGGAAACCAGGTTTCTCTTTCCTGAAGATTTGGGGATGCTGGGCATATGTTAAACGTTTGGAAGGTACCAAACTTGAACCCAAATCTGATAAATGCCTTTTCGTAGGATATCCTAGGGAAACCAAAGGATATTACTTCTATCACCCGCAAGAGAACAAAGTATTTGTTGCTCTACATGCATTTTTCCTTGAGAAGGATTTTATAAATGCAGTGGTAAGTGGGAGGAAAGTAGAACTCGATGAAGATCGAAGTGATACTGTTCCTGGCAATGAATCAACGACGGAACAAGAACAGACCGTCCGGGATGAGTCTGTACCACAAACTTCACATACACAAGGACCGCGTAGGTCGGAGAGAGTCAGAACAGTACCTGAGAGGTATGGGTTCCTGATCTCACCTCATGTAGATATTAATCTTATTGAGGATAATGAGCCGGCTACGTATGAGGAAGCGATACGAAATATCGATTCCGTTTTATGGCAAGAAGCCATGAAGTCCGAGATGGATTCCATGTACGCCAACCAAGTTTGGACACTGGTTGATGCACCAGAAGGCGTAAAGCCTATTGGATGCAGATGGATCTTCAAGAAGAAGACCGACATGGATGGCAACGTTCAAACGTACAAAGCTAGGCTTGTAGCGAAGGGGTATCGTCAACAATATGGTATTGATTATGACGAAACCTTCTCACCCGTTGCCATGATTAAATCCATTCGGATAATGCTTGCAATAGCTGCATATTTCGACTTCGAGATATGGCAGATGGACGTTAAGACCGCTTTCCTTAACGGAAACCTTTTGGAGGATGTTTATATGCAACAGCCTGACGGTTTTATCGTGCCAAGACTTGCAAACAAGGTTTGTAAGTTAAATCGATCCATTTATGGATTGAAGCAAGCATCACGGTCATGGAATCAGCGTTTTGATGAGATCATAAAAGAATATGATTTCGTGCAAAACGCAGATGACCCTTGTGTATACAAGAAGGTTAGTGGGAGAGCACTTACTTTTATTGTCCTTTATGTCGACGACGTATTGTTGATAGGCAATGACATTCCCATGCTAACGTCGGTGAAAGCTTGGCTTTCATTAAAATTCTCCATGAAAGATCTGGGAGAAGCAGCCTTTATTCTTGGAATAAAGATCTACCGGGATAGATCTAGAAAGCTGCTTGGACTCTCCCAGAGTACATACATTGATAAAGTGTTGAAGCGATTCAACATGGAACAATCCCAAAGGGGATTGGTTCCAATGGTACGTGGTACCTCTCTGTCTAAGGACATGTGTCCTAAGACTCAGGAAGAGAGAAACAACATGAGTCGGATACCGTTCGCCTCGGCAGTCGGATCGATCATGTATGCCATGATATGTACACGACCTGATGTCTCATATGCTTTGAGCATGTGCAGTCGCTATCAGGCCGATCCAGGTGAAGGTCACTGGATAGCAGTTAAGAATATCCTTAAGTATCTTAAACGAACTAAGGATGCTTTCTTAATTTATGGAGGCGGAGAACTTGCGGTATCTGGGTATACCGATGCAAGTTTCCAAACCGACAAGGATGACTACAAGTCACAATCCGGGTACATTTTTTGTTTGAATAACGGAGCAGTGAGCTGGAAATCTTCCAAGCAAGATACTGTTGCCGATTCAACAACAGAAGCGGAGTACATCGCTGCATCTGAAGCAGCAAAGGAGGCAGTTTGGATCCGAAAGTTCCTAATCGGATTAGGAGTAGTTCCGTTAGCAGCTGAGCCCGTTCCATTGTATTGTGACAATAACGGGGCTATAGCGCAGGCTAAGGAACCAAGGTCTCATCAACGGTCCAAGCATGTTCTTCGACGTTACCATCTGATTCGGGAGATTATACATCGTGGCGATGTAAAAGTCGAGAAGGTCACATCAGATGATAACATTGCAGACCCGCTGACGAAGGCTGTCTTCAGCAAGTTTTGAACGACACATACATAGTTCGGGTATTAGATGCTTGAGTGACTGGCTATAGGCCAAATGGGAGATTGTTAGACATTATGTCCCATAGCGTCACTGTTTGTAAATGATATTGTATTATTGTACAAAATTAACTATGTGATAATGAAATTGCCTTTTGCCGTTTTGTAATGTTATTTACTTTGATATATAAATGGCGAAAGTCCATATGATTAGTACCGGATTGAGATGATATGAGACAGTATCAATCCATAAAGTTTTAATCATTAAATATCCCTAGTCGGAGTATTATCGAGATCGGACATCGATAATGCGGAATAGACTAGTATTGCGCTTGTGCACGTTGTGAGGGCACAACGGCATAGTTCTCATATATTTAAGTATTGGATACTTATGCAAGTGCGATAGGAGGTTGTGTTTTACCGATGGTACGGAAAACAGCTTCGCTCTGGATAGACCCCGCGGAATCCCATTGGTAGTATGTCTGCGTGTCTATGGGAGGCCGCATCAGGGTAGGTGTATATGGTCTTAACCTGAGACTTACATCGCTAGTACTTGCGACAATCGGTAAACTTTGGTTTTGGTGGTTGGGGACCTTAACCGGTTCTGTGTACACCTCTTCTGGGTTTATCGAGAATCGTAGTGTACTGGATGTGATGTCGAGATGGAAGTATCACTTCAGACATATGGAGGTGATGATCACGCAGGACACAGAACTAGTACTCTATAAAAGGTTGCAACCGTCGGGACAATATGACCAGGTCAGGATTGTCCGATTTAAAGAGACTGGTTGCTTGATGTCCGATATATGTTTCGTACGGGGCAGACACATCTCCAGCCCCAGGCCTAACATGTGATCATCCGATACTGGATCGATGTACGCAATACTACGGTATACTACGCTTGATATAGATCTTATATTCCTATAAGAATATTTCTGGAGAATTGGGTAGGCATGGCGCTTTGCTAGAAGCCAACCTTGTCTTGTGAATCGGTAAGAACGTAGTACGAGGTACGTACGTGTTCGGATTATCCGACGACTGTATTTACTTCCAAAATATCCGGAGATCTCTTGGGTCGCTTCCTGAAGATTCACCTATGATATTTGATTCGGACTTAATTAATCTTGGATTAATTGCGGAGAAACTTTATCTTGGATAAAGTGCCTAATTTAGAGAGAGAACGATTAATTTGGAATTAATCGATAAAATTATTGTATTCGATATAATAATCGAAATTCGATTTCGACGCGAAATTAAAATTAGATTTTAATTCGGGCATACGAGTTAATTTAGAATTAATTCGTTAGCGACGTAAATAATAATTTCGCCAGGCGCAATTATTTATTTGAATTCGGTTTAATTAACGTCGCGACGTAAGCTCGGTATTTCGGAAATATCGAACCCGAACGTGTGAGTGCACGTGGGCCCACTTTCATTTGGAAACGTGTGGGGCCCACATGACACTTGTCATTATATGCATTATTTAATTGATAAGGCATTGCATGGTGATAGTGTGCATTACACTCAAAGGCATTGCATGGTGATAGTGTGCATTACACTCAAAGGTTTTGCATGGAGTTTGAGTGTTTGACACTCTAAGCCATTGCATGGTTTGTGTCATAAGTTTATTATTATTTAATAAATTTTATGACATAAATATAAATTGATTTTTGGTAAAACAAAATCAATTTACACAAAACTCTTTCTCTCTCAAATTTCTTCACATTGCCGTGAACTCCATGGAAGGGCAAAGGAAGATTTGATCTTCTATTCTCCATTTTTGCTAGCACAAGCAAGGGATCAAATGAGGTGATAGGGAAACCATCAAAGAGCTTGGAATACAAAAGCTTGGAGCTTCTAGTCTTCTTCCTCCTCTTGGCCGAATCTTCCAACACTTGGAGCTTCCACCATTTGATCATCTTCTTCATCACATAGCTTTGTAAGTATGATTCCGCCATGCTTCAAGTCTTTTATATATATTCATTTATAGTATTTCATATGCTTAATCTTTGTTTGGGACATATTATAGAAACCAACAGTGTGTACCTAAATTAGGAAACTGTTATAATGTAACTGGTTTGACTAGATACATTATCTCCATATCAGTGTTTAATCCGTTGCGGATTGACCTTTATATTCTAGAACACTAAAGTGTTTTATTATATAAGGATGATATTGAGATAATCACATTAGATGTGAATAACATAATTTATATTTTGAATATAAACAAATCTAATACATGACAAACAAATAGCTCAAACTGATTTGATCAGAAGAAACTAATTGTGGCATTGTTGTCTGGGACACAATAAACAAGACTCGTATATCCACACTTTTGAAGAATGGATACTAGGAATGATTTGATCCTAATCAAATAAAGTCTATGAATCTAGTTTATTGGGCAAAGTGCCTAAAACACTATTTACTTGGTAAAAGTGTAAATGCCACAGATCTGTTAGCCCTAGTTCATGGTGAAGCAAGTGGGCCCATGTCTAGCTAGACTAGAGGTGGATATGAATATTTCGTGACCTTTATGGATGTGGCATCGCGTTATGGTTATGTGTTTCTTTTGAAAAAAAAATCGGAAACTTTTAAAGTTTCGACAAGAAATAGACAAACAGACCGACTAAAGTATTATACCATCACGGTGAGACCGTAATGGAAAATACTTGGGCAATAAGTTTCTAATATACTTGAAAGAGTAAATTATTCTTTCAAATGAGGACTCCTCCAGGAACACGTCAGTTTGACGGTGTGTCCGAACAGAGTAACCAAATTTTGTTGGACATGATAAGGTTAATCATGAGTCGCTCTGAGCTACAATTTCCTTCAACGGATAAGCATTAACAGTTTAGAACTTATTTAGAATAAGGTTCCATAAAAGTCTGTTTGACAGATTTCATATTAGGTTTGGGAATGCTAGGCATATGTTTTGATGATACCAAACTAAAACCCAAATCGGATAAGTGCCAAATAATAGGTTATCCTAGGGATACCAAAGTATATTACTTATACAACTCACATGAGAAAAATTAGATTGTTGCTCACCTTGCAGTTTTCCTAAGAGGAATACCTATATGCAGTGGTAAGTGGGAGGATAGTAAAACTCGATGAAAAATCGGAGTAATACTATTCAAGGTACCGAGTCCTTAATGGAACACATATAGTTCATCAAGGATGAAACTATACCATTGATCTTCGAATACACAAGAACCACATTTGTCGGAGAGAGTCAGAAAATAACCTGGGGTATGGGTTTCTGATCTCACCTCGTAAAGATGTCAATCTTTTGAGGTTTACCAACTGACTACGTATGAGGAAGTGATACAAGGTATCGACTCCCTAATCCTGACAAAGTGTCATGAATCCGAAATGGATTCCATGTATATCAACCAAGTTTGGATACTATTTGATGTACCGCAAGGCATTGTGCCTATTGGTACTTTATAAGACTTCAAGGAAGACATCCGTGGAAAGGCAACATACCAACGTACTAAGCTAGGCTTGTAGCGGAAAGGTATCGTTATCAACATTGTGTTGATTATGATTCAACCTTTTACCTGTTGCCATGGTAAATCCATTTGGATAATGCTTGCTAAAGCTGCGTGTTTCATTTTTGAAATATGTCAGCTTAACGGGAAAAATTGCTTTCCTGAAAATGAAACCTTTTGGAGGATGTTTATAACATCCTGTCCGCTTTGTCGTACCAAAACTAACAAACAAGGTTTGTGGGTTATTTGATCCATGTCTGGATTGAAGCAAGCATTAGGTTCTTGGAATTTTTGTTTTGATGTGATCATAATGGTTTATAATTTAATTCAAAACTAAATGATTCTTGTGTATATAAGAGGGTTAGTGGGAGCGCACTGACAGTGGATGTCCTATAAATAATGATAATATGTGATTTCTTGGAAATGATATTCCCATAATAACAATCGGCGAAAGCTTGGCTTTCGAGAAAACTCTTCGAGAAATTGTACATTGAAAAATGTACGTGACCTGGTGTCTCATACGCTTTGAGCATATAAAGTCACAATCAGGCCAATCCAAGTGATAGTCACTAGATTGATGTTAAGAACATCCGTTAGTATCTTAGAGAACTAAGGATGCTGTCTTAATCTGTGGAGAATGAGAACTTGATGTGACTGAGATCACTACTGCAAGTTTCCTACCCGATTTAACGACTATAAGTCGCAAATGGTACTACAAAATTCGAATAACGGTACAGTTAGCTGGAAATCTTCCAAGTAATATATTATTACCGAATAAACAACAAATGCGGGTTAATTGCTGCAGCTGAGGCGGAAATAGAAGCAATTTGGGTCGATAAAAAATCT
This sequence comes from Zanthoxylum bungeanum, assembly GCA_019454045.1. Classification (NCBI taxonomy): domain Eukaryota; kingdom Viridiplantae; phylum Streptophyta; class Magnoliopsida; order Sapindales; family Rutaceae; genus Zanthoxylum; species Zanthoxylum bungeanum. Next base: position 43,689 of record SKCR01031108.1, read on the forward strand.
AATTAGATTAGATATATTTATGTTAGTAGCTGAGCTAGGCGTCAGCACAGGCTAAATAATTAATGGTCTCATCAACGATCCATATAAATACTTCGATATTCATGTGATTCGTTCGGATCATACATCGTGGTGATGTGATGATCGAATAAATCGCATCAGATGATAATCATGCAAATCCGCTGACGAAAGCCTTTTCTCAGCAGTTTGAGCCAACCGTACATAGTTCGAGTGTCAAGCACTCGAGTGACTGGCTATACGCCAAGTGGGAGATTGTTGGACAATTATGACCCATAGCGTCACTATTTGTACAGATCATGGTGTTGTTGTACAAATTAAATATGTGACAAAAGAGATTGCACTCTTATCATTTGTGATTAGATCACTAAGATATATAAATGATAGGAGGTCCATATGATTTGTCTATTTTCAATGCTTGATTCGATCTTGGGAAGCTTAGAGAATTCCAATAGTATACCAACCAAGTTTGGACACTGGTTGATGTACCAGAAGGCATTGTGCCTATTGGTAGTAAATGGGTCTTCATGGTGAAGACAAACATGGATGGCAACATACAAACGTACAAAGCTCGGCTTGTAATGAGAAGGTATCGTCATCAACATGGTTTCGATTACGACGAAACGTTTTTACCTGTTGCCATGGTTAAATCCATTCGGATAATGCTTGCTAATGTTGCATATTTCGTTTATGAAATATGGCAGATGAATGTCAAAATCAATTTCCTTAACGGAAACCTTTTGGCAAATGTTTTATTTAACAACCTGATGGTTTTTTCGTGCCAAATCATGTAAACAAAGTTTGCAAGTTAAATCGATCCATTTATGGATTGAAGCAAGTATTGTGTTATTGGAACCAACGTTTTGATGAGATATTAATATAATATGGTTTCATTGAAAACGAAGATGATTCTTGTGTATATAAGAAGTTTAGTGGGAGCGCACTGACATTAGATCTCCTATATATTGATGATGTATTATTTCTTGGAAATAACATTCCCATGTTAACAATTGGTGAAATCTTGGCTTTCATTAAAATTCTCCATAGAAATACTTGGGAGAGGCAACCTTTATTCTAGGAATAAGAATCTACCGGGATAGATCTAAAAGTTGTTGGCTCTCTCTGAGAACTTGTACTGTGACAAACATGTACACGACCTAGTGATGGTCACTGGATTGATGTTAAGAACATCCTTGAGTATCTTAGATTAACTAAGGATGTATTCTTAATCCATGAAGAAGGAGAACTTGAAGTGACTGGGTTCACCGTTGCAAGTTTCCAAACCGATAAAGACAATTATAAGTCGCAATAAGGGTATGTATTTTGGTTGAACAATGGAACAGTGAGCTGGAAATCTTCCAAGCAAAATATTGTTGCTGATTCAACAACAAAAGTGGAAGAAAATTCTGCGACTGAGGTAGCAAAAGAAGCATTTTGGATCTATAAAATTCCTAATTAGATTATGAGTAGTTCTGTTATCAGCTGAGCTAGGCTACAACACAGGCTAAAGAATTACGATCTCATCAATGATCCAAGTATGTACTTCAAATGGTTTTATCTGATTCGTGAGATCATACATCGTGGCGATGTGATGATCAAATAAATCTCATCAAATGATAACCTTATAAATCCGCTGAGGAAAGCGATATCTCATCATAAGCATGAGCGGCCCATACATAGTTCAAATGTTGGAAACTCGAGTGATTGGCTATAGGCCAAGTGGGAGATTGTTGGACAATTATGACCCATAGCATCAATATTTTGTAAAAGATATGGTGTTATTGTACAAAATTAACTATGTGACAAAGGAAATTGCTCTTTTATCATTTGTAATTGGATTAATTGGATATATAAATGATAAAAGTCCATATGATTAGTACCAGATTAATAAGATATGAGATAGTATTAATCCACGAAAGGTTTAATCATTAAATATCCATAGTCATAGTATTATCGAGACTGCACATCGATAATGCAGAATAGGCTAGTATTGCACTTGTGCGCGTTATGGAAGCGTAACAGCATAGTTCTCATATATTTAAGTATTGTATACTTATGCAAGTGTGATATGAGGTTCTATTTGCCGATGGTATGGGAATAGCTTCGCTCTGGATAGACCCTTCAGAATCCCATTGGTAGTATGACTATGTGTCTATGGGAATCCGAATCAGGGTATGTGTATTTGGTCTTAACTTGAGACTTACATCGCTAATACTTGCGAAAATCAATATACTTTGGTTTTGGTCGTCCGGGACTTTAACAGGTTCTGTGTACGCCTCTTCTAGGTATACTGAGAATCGTAGTGTATTGGGTGTGATGTCAAGATGGAAGTATCACTTCAGTCATATGGAGATGATGTTCACGCAGAGATACATAACTGGTACTCTTAAATGCTGTAGCTATCAGAATAATATGACTAGGTCATGATTATCGGATTACAGAGACTAGTTACTAGTGATCTGATATATGCTTCGTACGGGGTAGACACAATTGCAGCCCCAGGCCTAGCATGTGACATCTGATACTGGATCGTAAAACGCAATACTTTGTATACTACGCCTGATAAAGATTATATATTCCTTTAAAGAATATTTCTGGAGAATTAGGTAGGCACGGTGCTTTGCTAGAAGCCAACCATGTCTTGTAAATCGGTAAGAACGTGGTACCGGGTACGCACGTGTTTGGATAGTCCGATGACCGTATTTATTGCCAACATATCCAGGGATCTCTTAGGTCGCTTCCCAAAGATTCACCGATGACATTTGACTCGAACAGAATTAATCTGGGATTAATTATGAGATGGAAAATTAATCTGGGATTAATTACGGTAAGAATTTATCTGGGATAAAATTTGATTAGAAGAGAGAACGCGATTAATTTGGAATTAATCGATTAAAAACTATGTTGGATATATTAATTGAAATCAGATTTCAAAGCAGAATTAAAATTGGATTTTAATTTGGGCGAACGAATTAATTTAGAATTAATTCGCGAGCGACTTTCGTAAAAATTTTACTAGGCATTATTATTTAATTAAATTGGATTTAATTACGTCGCAATGGAAAATTCCTTTAATCGGATTGAACGAACCCGAGCCCGTAGTGTGTTGAGCGACCCAACTTGAATTTTGAATTTAAGTGTGGGACCCACCAACTTACATCAACAAGTCATTTGATGATGGAAGTCTTGTCACCTTTTTGGTGATAGAAGTGGGTGAATACATTTTTTCTCAATCACACTTAATTGGTTTTTTGGAAAAATATTAGACAACTTTTGTAACAAGTTGCAAAACTCTCTCTCTCTCTCCTCATTCTCCCATGGCCAACCTCTCCCTTGCTGTTCTTGAATTTTTGTTGCAAAATTCATTAAAGCTAGCATTTAAGTAGTCAAGTGAAGGTGATAGGGAAACTCACCCTTGAGTTTGGAATGCAAAAGAAAGCTTGGAGCTTCCAACAAATTCAAGAAAAAGTTTTGAAACTCATCCGATCATTGTAAGTTTTTTCCGCAAACTTCATGATTTATTCACGGACAAATCACTCTTAGAGATCTGTGGCATGTTCTAGGAACACTAACAGCGGCAATGAGAGTGCAACTTTGGGTTATTAGTGGAATAACCCAGTGTTAATAATTTGGAATATTTAATTAAGAGCTTAATTGATATTTTGAGATTATTGGAGCTCGGAACCGTAGGTCCATTTGGTCTCTGTGCTAGCTCGATCTACTATAGCGGATTTAGTATAATTGGATAGTCCAATTATATACTCACAAATGTATAAATATTATTAATATGATTAATAATATTATTTTGTCACACTTGAGACTTTATATTAAAAGTTAATATATAGTTTTATTAAATATATGATATTTAAACAAATGTATTAAATCATATAAGATATAATTTAATGTAAGGTCAAATTAGGAATTCCAAATTTATTTAATGTAAGGTTAAATTAGGAATTCCAATTTTTGGGTTTTGGAAACCCTTGGCATTATTTTGGAAGTTAAACCTTTTAATGAGGTATTAACTTTTTATTTTTATAACATATATTGACTTTATGGAAAGTTAATACAATTTTTATAAAATTAATGAAAATTACATGTTATGGCCAATTATCACACATAGAGAAATATGAAGGGATTTGTTTTTAAATTTTTTTTAAAAATAACCTAAGTATAAAAGAAAAATTATTTTTTCTTTTTCCCTTAATACCTTTTTACAACCCTAGCCTCCATCTTCATCATCTTCTTCATTCTATCAAAAGTTGAGAAAAACAAAAACAAAAGAAAAGAAGAAAAACAAAACAAAACACAAGTGTGATATAATCTCTAAATAGTTTAGGGATTTATATTGTGATTCTTGCCCACACAAGTTTCCGTTGGTAACGAGATATAGTTTGGAAGACTTTGTGGTGTCAAACAAATAATAATCTTCATCTTATTCTTGTATGTACTCGGCAGTGAGGCTTTATTTTGCTCACTACCGCCCCTTTACTTTGTGAAACGAAACTCGGTATGGTTTCGTTTTAATCCAATTTTTTTAGGGAACATTTTATGGTGTTTTGGAGCTATGTTGGGGCTGTTTTAAAGTGAAAAATCAGAACTGAAACACAACCACTGTCCACAAATTTCAGGGGCTGTTTCGGCAGTGCACTGGGGGCGAATCGGGTCCAAAACAGTCCAGTTTTTGTGCGGTTGTTCGGGACTGTTCCGGGGCTGCAATTTTGTCTAAAACAAAAGAAAATTTTCAATAGTGGTGCTGGTCACATTCCACTACTCAAAGGGAAGGGCAGAAAAAATTTTCAAGTCTGATTCGTGTGCCTAAACCGCTTCCGCTGCACAAGGAAAATGTTTCCTACAATAGAAGACTAAGCCTTACCCTTATAAGCCCATATAAAATCCCAAAGTTGATTATCCTATAGAGCCTTTGTATTGCATGTGTGTGGGATCTAGCCATTTGAAGTAATTTATATGAAAACCTCATTGGATCGAAATTTATTTAGTTGGAATCCAAGTATGTCAAGGCTCGAGTTTGTTACTTACTCTCAAAAAGGTGTGGCCTTGCTTTGGCTCGTGAAGATGCTTCTAAATATTTTCATACCCATCTCAAACAAATGTGATTACCAAGGGTCTAATTTATCGCTTTGACATAATGACACGATCCCCATTTTAGGCTTGGTAATTGTTGTAAATGGACAACCTTTGTCTTTTAACGATGAAACTAAACCGAGGTAGCCATGGTTTATCTGTAGCATAAGAGAGAATGAGTTTATGTACCCCATGTTAGTGTATGAGCTAAGCCACACCTATGATAGATATATACTTACCGCTTGTGGGAACGATAAGGTTGGAAGGATGTATGTTGTGTAAACTAACCCTGTCTTTCACGCATATATACATACATGCATCAAATGCATGATACTAACCTTTTGTGATTGCAGCCATCATATGGGAGTTTTGGGTTAAAGAATAAGGAAGTCCTATAAGGAAGAAAATCCCAAGCAACATAAAAATGGCAGGTGAAGAAAGTTCTCGAGTCGACCAACTAGAAGCCTCCGTAAACAAGATGGCAGAGAAGCTGGAAACCCTAATCAATGCATTGGCCTATCCAAATGCCTCCGTAAACAAGAGCTAGCATGGGGACCAAATAAACCTACAGTTCCGAGCTCCAAAAATCTCGAAATATTAATTAAACTCTTTATTAAATATTCCAAATTATTAAATTCGTGTTATTCCACTAAAAATTTGAAGTTGAACTCTCATTGCCATAGATGGAAAATATAAGCAGAAAAACTTCAATGTCCATCGATATAGTCATTACATACGGATTGGCCCATCATGAGTATCTGATATTTAGAGCCGGGTCATAAGTCCGTTATACACCTCTAATTATTTTATACCTATAGTACCATTGATTTTATAATGAACAATTTATTCATAACTCTTATGAATATAAATCTTTCTATTCACAATAGAAAGACTTGAGCGCTCTAATCGTTCAAGTACCAAATCAACCCTTAAGAAAGATACTCTTCTACTTCTCGTAAGAATGAGTGAATTTCATGTCTATGTAAAATATGTTGGACAATTATGACCTATAACGTCACTATTTCTACAGATCATGGTGTTGTTGTACAAATTAACTATGTGACAAAGGAGATTGTACTCATAACATTTGTGATTAGATCACCTAGATATATAAATGATAGGAGGTCCCTGTGATTTGTTCCTGGATTGAGAATGATATGAGACATTATCAGTCCACGAAGGATAAATCATTAAATATCCTAGTCAGAGTATTATCGAGATTGGACATCGATAAATACGTAAAAGACTAGTATTACACTTGTGCGCGTTGTGAGGGCACAACAACATAGTTCTCATATATTTGGGTATAGGATACTCATGCTAGTGTAATAGGAGGTTGTGTTTTTACCGATGGTATGGGAAACAGCTTCGCTCTAGATAGACACCCTCAGAATTCCATTGGTAGTATGACTATGTGTCTATGGAAGTCCGAAATCAGGGTAGGTGTATTTGGTCTTAACTTGAGACTTGCACCGCTAATACTTACGACAATCAATATACTTTGGTTTTAGTCATCCAGAGCTTTAACCAGTTTATGTGTATGCCTATTCTGGGTATATCGAGAATCGTAGTGTGTTGGGTGTGATGTCAAGACGGAAGTATCACTCCAGTCATATGGAGATGATGATCGCGTAGGGATACATAACTGGTTCTCTAAAAAGGTTGCAACCATCGGGATAATATTACTTGGTCATGATTATCTGATAATAAAGAGACTAGTTGCTCGTAATCCGATATATGCTTCGTACGGGGCAGACATTGTACCAGCCCCGGGCCTTGCATGTGATCATCCGATAATGGATCGAAATACGCAATACTACGTATACTACGCCTGATATAGATCCTTTATTCCTGTAAGGATATTTTAGGAGAATTGGGTACGTATGGCGCTTTGCTAGAAGCCAACCTTGTCTTGTAAATCGGTATAAATGTAGTACGAGGTACTTATGTGTTCGGATAGTCCGACGACCGAATTTACTGCCAACATATCCGGGGATCTCATTGGTCGCTTCCCGAAGATTCACCGATGACGTATGACTCGCACTTTTAATTAATCTGGGATTAATTAGATGAGAGAGAAAATTAATCTGGGATTATTTGCGGAGATATTTTATCTGGGATAAAATATCAATCAAAGAGAGATAACGATTAATTTGGAATTAATCGATTAATTAATATATTCGATCTATTAAACGAAATTGGATTTCGACGCGGAATTAAAATTAGATTTTAATTCTGGCGAATGAGTTAATTTATAATTAATTCGTTAGCGACGTGAATAGTGATTTTGCTAGGCATAATCATTTAATTACGTCGTAACGGGAAATTCGTTAATTTGGAATTAGCGAACCCGAGCCCGGGATTATTTGCGAGCGCATTCGCATTTCGAATTCGAGTGCGGCACGCAAGTCAAATCAAGCGTCAAATCATTAGTCGCATCAAGCGTCAAATCACTTGTCACTTGGAGTGATGTGACTTGACAACTTAATTGAAAGATGTGACTTGATGGGAGTTGTTGAAAAGATTTTGAAAGCTTGATTGACATTTAATATATTAAATTTTTTGGTATATGTTGAATTGATTTTAGAAATCAATTAGACATTACACATTTTTTCAACTCTCTCTCTCTCAAAATCATATCTTCTCACACGCCCAAGGGGCTGAATATTTCTTCACTGGTTTTTGCTAAAAAAAAACCGAGAGAAAGGGAAACACAAATGCTTGATTTTTGTGGCAAAAATCAAGAGAGCTAGCACTCCGAGAGAGATGCGAAGGTGATAGGGAAGTCCACCCATGAGCCGGGAATCGTTTGACGAAGCTTGGAGCTTGCTTGGAGGACCAACAATGGCCGAAAATGGTAGAGGACAACAGCTCACTGCCGAGCAGTCCAGTGGGCAGAAAGTTTGAGTTTTGTTGCCTCTCATGTCGCTCAACCGATCGATGTGAGTATTCCGCAACTCCCTCGTTGTATTCACTTATGTTTCATGCTTGTTTATTGATCCTTGGGACCTTAGCAAACTCCAACAATGGTATCAGAGCAAGGAAAAGCATGAAATTGATTTAAGGCTTAAAATTTGGTAAATTGATTTTGAGCATGATTTAATTAAATTGGATGTTTGAATATGCTTAAACTTGTTGAATTGAAGTTTGATTGGATCAATTTCAAGAAAATTGGTTTGGAACAATTTTGTCCAAAATTGGATGGCTTGGCCGAATGTAATACCCTATTTTATTGTCTTGGAATTTTGATTTTTGATCATTGGATGTGTTGGAAATCAATTGGAAATGTTGATTTAATGTTGAATTTGATTCAATTGGATTGGATTTAAAATTGGACAAATAAATCACCATATTGCCGAAACTTATTGAGCATGTATTGGGTTTGATTTTTGATGAAATGTGTTGGACATGTTTTGTTGTAATTGAGCATGATTAATTGTATAAATTAATATTTTAGAAATATTGATTTGGGTGATTAATTGTGTTATACACTTTAGTGTAATTAAATTGGGAAATTGGATTTTTGGAATTTAATTATTTGGGACTTAAATTGGATTTGGGCTTTTTGTGTTGTAATTGGGCTTATTAGGCTTGGTTGTACCAAGATGGGTTTAGGAAAAATTGGTTGGATCCAATTGGGCCCAAAACCGCTTCCATAAAGCCCAAATGCGACTATTGGACCTTTAAAGTTTAATTGGGCCTAAAGGGCCTAAATTGATTTCTGGGCTTATGGGTAACTCCCGGATTGGACTTTGGTTATTGGGTTCGACCTGAGTTGACCAAAAGTCCACGCCTTAAAGAAATTAATTAAAAGCCCATTGGACTTTAATTAAATTGACGTTGGACGTTAATCGGGCTTTGAGACCCGTAACGATTAAATTTGGAATTTATGTCGTAAAAAGTTTATTAATAAAGTGTAGCATTTAATTTGGAATTAAATAGTGAATTATAATTAAATACAAATTGAATTGGATTTAATTTTGTAGTTTTATTTAATTCGAGAATTCGTACTTTAAGTACTTATTCACAAAACGAGTTTGACTCGAGCAAAATCAAATCTTTGTTTGAACATTGAATGATCACTAATTATCAGATTAATTAATTTGATTAGATTGATTGATAGCATGCTTGTGTGAATACATGGTTGCGATGCATGAATAAAGTATATCAGATGGATATTAGATGGGTGGGACAATTTTAGAAATTGTTGTAAAAAATTTGATTTATTAATTGGACCTGCGTGTCCAGCCTTATCACCTCCTTATTCTTTGTATTCTCTTCTCACCTATTCCCATCAATGTAAATGAGGTTTCTTTAGAAGTGTAGTGTAACGGGTAGATGTAATATATGTGCTAGCGGGAGAGAGAAATGGAGAGATTTGATCTAGGATAAATGTGTAAAGTATCCAACTACATATCATTATTATTTTATTTATACGCGCTTTATTATGTGTTTAGAATGCATGTTTAAGGGTGTATGATGATGAGACCTTAACAAAGATAATAAATTGGTTGCCAATTTGCATGTGAAAAACCCTCACAAATATTTAGCGTCTTTCGTTCCATTGAGTGATTCTTACTCAAGATCTAAGACTGGCATTGGCTTGTTGGCCAAAGTCAAGGCCTTTGTCCGTCGAAGATGTGTTTGAATCACGAGAGCTTTGTTACATATTGGTGTCTTGTCCAAGTTATGGTTTGTTGGCCAAAGTCAAGACCACTTCTTGTCCATCGACATTGATTACGAAGCTTTCCATGGTCAATGGTCACGCTTAACTGGGATCACTAAGTTTGTTGTGCCAAAGCCAAGGCTTAGTTGATTCAGATGAAAAATGTTAGGTAATACATTGGATGTATTGGCATATATAAGATATATGTTTCGGACTTGGAAGTCCCCCTACTGGATCTAGGAATTGGATTGGATCCAATTGATCTTAGAGATCTACCTAGTTAATTATCATACAATTTGTTGGTCAAAGTCAAGATTGTGTGAAATTTAACGGGATCCTAGCCCACTAGGAAACACAGTTTCCCGAGTACTCGACAGAGGGTTAAAGGCTCTCCGAAAAATAGTGGGAGGCACGAATTGAATTTGCAATATTCGTTTAATTACTTGCCATACGCGCTCATTCAAATATCATTCGTCATATAAATTAAATGTTAGTTGGACTAATATTTAAACGTTGTTTTAGTAAATAGTTGGACTATATTCAAACTATTCATTTATAGTTGATTTTATAATTGGATTATAGTAATCAATATAATGATTTTAATCTATAATTTATAGTTGATTAAATAGTTGGACTATTGTAATCATTATAATAAATAATACCTAAATCGTTGATTAAATAGTTGGACTATTAAAATCAAGATAAAATTGAAAGATTGACATTTAAAACATAATCCTAGGGAAAATGTTTTTAAATGGTTTAATTTTCAAATTGGGAATAAATTTCAGGATGGTCCTGGAAAATAATAAGTTACTTTATTTCATAAAATAACATATAAGGCCTAAGCCCGGAGTTAAGCAAATAGTAGAGCATAATCTTTGGAAGATTTATGTGATGATAACTTAAGTGCTTAATCCATTTACCTTGTCATAGAAGACTCCTTAATTTCTGAATCAGAACTAAGGATTAGATCCTTAAAGTATGATAATGAAATTGAAGGATCTTCATAAATCTATGCTTAGATTTTAGAAGTACTAAATTGCAATTAATAACTCTTGGAGAGTTGATGACTATTCTCAAGGAGACAAAGTCAAAATTTGCAATAAGACAAGTAGCGCAAGGCGCACCTTACTTCGATATTCTAAGAAGGCCAAGGCTTGGCCAAAGGCTTCTGGAATGTTGAAAAGGGAAAAGGCAAAATCATTATAATCTTCTGGGAAGATAAAGGACATATCCCAAAATGTATGCTTAATGTGGCAAACGGGATCGCGAAAGCGTGACTGCCGTTTGAACAAAGCAGACATGAAGGAATTGAAGACGAGCAAGGCTCTGACTTCAAATATGTTTGTCATAAATATGTTCACAACTAGTATTAAAATTGGATTTTAAATACTTAGTGTGGTGCATAAATATATACAGATGTTCAGAATCTGCTATGACCAGGATTATGAAGCTGTTATAATGTAACTAGTTTGACTAGAAACATTATCTATGTATCAGTGTTTTACCCACTGCAGGTGAACCTTTATAATCTAGAACACTAAAGTGTTTTATTTTATAAAGATGATATTGAGATAAACACATTAGATGTGAATGAGAGAATCTATATTTTGAATATAAATAATATCTCAAACATATAAAATGACAAACAAACAGCTCAAACTGATTTGATCAGAAGAAACTAATTGTGGCATTATTGTCTGGGACACAATTAAACAAGAATCGTATATCCACACTTTTGAAGAGTGGTACTCGGACTGATTTGATTCTAGTCAAATAAAGTCTACGAATCTAGTTTATTGGGCAAAATGCCTATAACACTATTTACTCGGTAAAAGTGCAATTGCCACCGATCTGTTAGCCCTAGTTCATAGTGAAGCAAGTGGGCCCATGTCTAGCTAGGCTAGATGTGTTTATGAATATTTCGTGACCTTTACGGATGTGGCATCGCGTTGTGGTTATGTGTTTCTTTTGAAGAACACAAATCGAAAACTTTTAAAGTTTCGACATGAAATAGACAAACAGATCGGCTAAAGTATAAAACCGTCACGGTAAGACCAAAATGGAAAATACTTAAGCAATAAGTTTCTAATATACTTGAAAGAGTATAGTATTCATTCAAAGAGGACTCCTCCCGGAACACGTCATTTTGACGGTGTGTCCGAAATGAGTAACCTAATTTTGTTGGACATGATATGATTAATCATGAGCCGCTCTGAGCTACCATTTCCTTCAACAGATAATCATTAACAGTGCATAACTTATTTAGAATAAGGTTCCATAAATATCTGTTTGACATATATCATATTAGATATGAACAGGAAAGAAACCGAGTTTCCCATTCCTGAATATTTGGGTATGCTGGGCATATGTTTGGATGATACCAAACTAAAACCCAAATTGGATAAGTGTCAATTGTAGGTTATCCTAGGGATACCAAAGTATAGTACTTATACAAATCACGAGAGAACAATGTAATTATTGCTCGCCATGCGGTTTTCCTAAGAGGAATACCGATATGCAGTGGTAAGTGGGAGGATAGTAAAACTCGATGAAAATCAGAGTAATACTATTCTAGGCACCTATTCCTTAATGGAACATAAATAGTTCATCAAGGATGAAACTACACCATAAATCATCAAATACACAAGAACCACGTAAGTCGGAGAGAATCAGAAAACAACCTGGGGTATGGTTTTCTGATCTCATCTCATAAAGATGTTAATCTTATTGAGGTATACCAACTGACTACGTATGAGGAAGTGATACAAGGAATCGACTCCCTATTATGACAAAGTGTCATGAGTCCAAAATGGATTCCATGTATATCAATAAGTTTGGATACTAGTTGATGTACCACAAGGCATTGTACTATTGGTACTTTATAAGTCTTCAAGGAAGACGTACATGGATGGCAACATACCAACTTATAAAGCTAGGCTTTTAGCGGAAAGGTATCATTATCAACATTGTGTTGATTTTGATTCAACCTTTTAACTGTTGCCATGGTAAATCCATTTGGATAATGCTTGCTAAAGCTGCATGTTTCATTTATGAAATATGTCAGCTTTACGGGAAAATCACTTTCCTGAAAAGGAAACCTTTTGGAGGATGTTTACAACATCCTGTAGGTTATGTCGTACCAAAACTAGCAAACAAGGTTTGCAAGTTATTCGATCCATGTTTGGATTGAAGCAAGCATTAGGTTCTTGGAATTATCGTTTTGATGTAATCATGATGGTCTATGATTTAATTCAAAACGAAAATGATTCTTGTGTATATAAGAGGTTTAGTGGGAGCGCACTGACAGTGGATGTCCTATAAATACTGATAATATATGTCATTTCTTGGAAATGATATTCCCATAAAACAATCGGTGAAAGCTAGGCTTTCGAGAAAAACTCTCCGAGAACTCGTACATTGAAAAATGTATGCGACCTGGTGTCTCATACGCTTTGAGTATATGAAGTCACAAACAGGCCAATCCAAGTGATAGTAACTGGATTGAAGTTAAGAACATACTTAGTATCTTAGAGAACTAAGGATGTTGTCTTGAACCATGGAGATGGAGAACTTGAAGTGACTGGGATCACTGTAGCAAGTTTCCTAACCAATAAAACGACTGTAAGTTGCAAACGGTACTATACAGTTTGAATAACGGTATAGTGAGCAGGAAATCTTCCAAGCAAGATACTGTTACCGAATAAATAACAAATACGGGTTATTGCTACAGCTGAGGCGGCAATAGAAAACATTTGGGTCGATAACAAATCTAATTAGATTAGATATAATTCTGTTAGCAGCTGAGCTAGGTGTCATCACATGCTAAAGAATTAATGGTATCATCAACGATCCAGATACATACTTCGATATTCATCTGATTCATTCAGATCATACATCGTGGAGATGTGATGATCGAATAAATCGCATCAGATGATAATCATGCAAATCCGCTGACGAAAGACTTTTCTCAACAGTTTGAGCCAACCGTACATAGTTCGGGTGTCAGACACTCGAGTGACTAGCTATAGGCCAAGTGGGAGATTGTTGGACAATTATGACCAATAGCGTCACTATTTGTACAAATCATGGTGTTGTTGTACAAATTAATTATGTGACAATGAAGATTGAGAATGATATGAGACAATATCAGTACACGAAGGATAAATCATTAAATATCCCTAGTTAGAGTATTATCTTTATTAGAGCTCGATAAATACTTAAAAGACTAGTATTACACTGTGCGCGTTGTGAGGGCACAACGGCATAGTTCTCATATATTTGGGTAAAGGATACTCATGTAAGTGTAAAAGGAGGTTGTGTTTTTACCGATGGTACGGGAAAGAGCTTCGCTCTACATAGACCCCCTCAGAATTCCATTGGTAGTATGACTATGTGTCTATGGAAGTCCGAAATCAGGGTAGGTGTATTTGGTTTTAACCTGAGACTGACACCGCTAATACTTACGACAATCGATATACTTTGGTTTTGGTCATCCAGGGCTTTAACCGGTTTCTGTGTATGCCTCTTCTGGGTATATCGAGAATCGTAGTGTGTTGGGTGTGATGTCAAGACGGAAGTATCACTCCAGTCATATGGAGATGATTATCGCGTAGGGATACAGAACTGGTTCTCTAAAAAGGTTGCAACAGTCGGGATAATATGAATTGGTCATGATTATCCGATAATAAAGAGACTAGTTGCTCGTAATCCGATATATGCTTCGTACGGGGCATAAAATGTACCAGCCCCAGTCCTTGAATGTGATCATCCGATACTGGATCAAAATACGCAATACTACGTATACTACGCCTGATATAGATCCTTTAATCTTTTAATAATATTTCTGGAGAATTGGGTTGGCATGTCGCTTTGCTAGAAGCCAACCTTGCCTTGTAAATCTATATAAACGTAGTACGAGGTACTTACGTGTTCGGATAGTCCGACGACCGAATTTACTGCCAACATATCCGGGGATCTCATGGGTCGCTTCCCGAAGATTCACCGATGACGTATGACTCACACTTTTAATTAATCTGGGATTAATTAGATGAGAGAGAAAATTAATCTGGGATTATTTGCGGAGATATTTTATCTGGGATAAAATATCAATCAAAGAGAGATAACGATTAATTTGGAATTAATCGATTAATTAATATATTAGATATATTAAACAAAATTGGATTTCGACGCGGAATTAAAATTAGATTTTAATTCGGGCGAACAAGTTAATTTAGAATTAATTCGTTAGCGACGTGAATAGTGATTTCACTAGGCATAATCATTTAATTGCGTCGCAACGGAAAATTTGTTAATTTGGAATTAGCGAACCCGAGCCCGGGATTTTTTGGGAGCGCATTCGTATTTCGAATTCGAGTGCGGCACCCAAGTGAAATCAAGCGTCAAATTATTAGTCGCATCAAGCGTCAAATCACTTGTCACTTTAAGTGATGTGACTTGACAACTTGATTGAAAGATGTGACTTGATGGGAGTTGTTAAAAAGCTTTTGAAAGCTTGATTGACATTTAATATATTAAATGTTTTGGTATATGTTGAATGGATTTTAGAAATCAATTAGACATTACACATTTTTTCAACTCTCTCTCTCTCAAAATCCTCTACTCTCACACGCGCAAGGAGCTTAAAATTTCTTCACTGGTTTTTGCTAAAAAAACCGAGAGAAAGGGAAGCACAAGTGCTGGATTTTTGTGGAAAAAATCAAGAGAGCTAGCACTCTGAGAGACATGCGAAGGTGATAGGGAAGTCCACCCATGAGCCGGGAATCGTTTGACGAAGCTTAGAGCTTGCTTGGAGGACCAATAATGGCCGAAAATGGTAGAGGACATCAGCTCACTGCCGAGGAGTCCAATGGGCAGAAAGTTTGAGTTTTGTTGCCTCTCGCGTCGCTCAACTGATCGATGTGAGTATTCCGCAACTCCCTCGTTGTATTCTCTTATGTTTAACGCTTCTTTATTGATCCTTGGGACCTTAGCAAACTCCATCAAAATATTCCCAGCTACACACCAAACACTGTCCCCAAAATAGGTAGTTATTGGCCGGGACTACTTCACTAATCTCACCTTAGTAAATCAAATGACATAGCCTGCCATGCAAAAGTTCATAGTATACTCAAGATTAAGATCAATCCATATATAACCATCTAGTAGATAAAATGAATTTATTCAGTTAACGGATATTATAAGATATTCATTTCTATCTGAGTCAAGTCCTATATGATCACATCATACAAGGTGCCTCCATTCTCATGTCACCACATGAACAATCTCGGATCAAGGTCATCATACAAGTATAGAATGGACCGCAATTATAGATAAACCAAAAATTAAGTGCCATCTTTCTTTGCTCTCTATGGGCTGTTTTAGATTAAAAACTTCAGACTTAAATCCTCTTGTGCATCATTCATACACTAAGTCTGAAAGCACAAAAGAAATCAAAGGTAAACAATAAAATTTACGATATGATTTAAATCAAATAAATTTGATAAATGAATAATGCATCTATTATTTGAATAAACAATTATGTTACAATATATGAACCTTTAGGGCATAAATCCCAATAATCTCCCACTTTAACAAGAGAAAATGAGATATTTCATGTAATCTTAAACCCTTTAGGTGACCTTTAAAAACTTTAGCCCATAAGGTTTTTGTAAACGGATCAGCCAGGTTCTCTTCGGATGCAATCTGTGTGACTGAAACGTCTCCTTTCTGCAATTTCTCCCTGATGATATTATATTTTCTCTCTATATGCGTTCCCCTCTCGTGGCTTTTTGTCCCCTTGGAATTCGCCACTGCACCACTATTATCGTGATAAAGTGTGACTGGTTTGTCCATATCTGGAACTTCTTCTAGATTACCCAAGAACTTACGGAGCCACAATGCCTCCTTAGCTGCTTCACAAGGCTCTACATATTCAGCCTCCATGGTGGAGTCAGTAATACAAGATTGCTTTATGCTTCTCCATACAATGTCCTCGCCACCTAGGGTGAACACAAAACTGGATGTTGATTTCCTAGAATCGACATCCATTTGAAAATTAGAGTCTGTATGTCCCTTGAGGATCATATCCTCACCAGAATATACAAGCATATAATTTTTCGTTCTCTTAAGATACTTGAGAATATGTTTCGCAGCCACCCAATGATCCAATCTTGGGTTGGACTGAAACCTACAAACTACTCCCACTATAAAGCAGATGTCCGGTCTTGTGCATAATATAGGACACATAAGACTACCAACAATTGAGGCATATGAGATATGTCTCATTTCCTCAACTGCTCGAGGTGTCTAAGGAGTCTGTTTCTTCGACAAATGAATTCCATGTCTGAAAGGTAAATTACCTTTCTTATGCATCCCATATCGTACAAGGATCTTATCGATATAAGATGTATGAGACATTGATAACAGTCGTCTCTTGCGATCTCTAATAATCTAGATCCCAAGTACATAACTGGCTTCTCCCAAATCTTTCATTTGAAATTGATTAGTTAGCCATATTTTTCAAGTCCGATAATATCTTTACATCATTCCTAATGAGTAAAATATCATCGACGTACAAAATGAGAAAAACCAACTTACCATCAATGATGCACTTGTAGACATAAGGCTCATCGATGTTCTGCTCAAAATTATAAGACTTGATCGTAGTATCAAATTTTATGTTCCAAGATCGAGATGTTTGCTTAAGTCCATAAATGGACCTTTGCAGCTTGCAAACTTTTTGCTCATATAGATATTCTCATCAAGATTGCCATTCAATAATGCAGTCTTGACATCCATTTGCCAAATCTAATAAACATAATATGTGGCAATGGAAAGAAGAATACATATGTATTTTAGAATGGCTACTAGAGAGAAAGTCTCCTCATAGTCGACTCCCTCTTTCTAGGTATAACCATTAGCCACTAGCCTAGCCTTGAAGGTCTGTACCTTCCCATCTACTCCTCACTTTCTCTCGTATATCCACTTGTAACCTACTAGTTTTACTCCATCAGGTTGGTCTACAAGTTCTCAAACTAAGTTGGAGTACTTAGACTCAATCTCGAGGTTCATGGCTTTGAGCTATTTATCTTTATCACAATCATCCATTGCACTACGATAGGTTAATAGATCATCCATACCATCACTAGATGTGATAACTTATGCCTCTCCATCTCTCAGATAGCGATCAAGTTGTCGTACAACCCTCCTACTATGTCTAGGTGGTATATTATTCTTATAAACTTGCATTTGACACTCAAATATTGAAGGTGTTATGTTCTTGTCAACAGTTGATGATGGTGTGCTAGACGAACCAGCAAGTAACTCCTCAAGTAACACTTTACCTAGAGGTTTGAATTCCTAAAGAAATGTAACATTTGTCGACATAAATACTTTGTTATCTTATGGACTACAAAAGAACCCAACCCTAGTTTCCTTCAGATAGCCTACAAATAGGCATACCTTTGAACTTGGCTCTAATTTTATAGTATTGTTCTCCAGCAGATGTGCTGGACATTCCCATATGTGGAAATGTCACAAACTAGCTTTACGATAATTTTCACAACTCTAAGGGAGTCTTAGGAATAGACTTTGAAGGAACTACATTCAGGATATACATTGTTATTTGCAATGCATACCCCCAAAATGAACTATGTAGTGTATTATAACTAATCATTGATCTCATCATGTCTAGTAGGGTCCGATTTCTCCTTTCTGCAACACCATTTTGCTGCGATTTTCCAGGTGATGTGAGCTAGGAAACTATTCAATGCTCAACAAAAAATTCCTCGAAATATCTATCAAGGTATTCTCCTCAACGATCCAATAGTAGAAATTTGATGGTTTTACTGTAGGCGTTGGTTTCTGCCCGAGGTCTACAATCGATAATTTGTTGTTTAGGGGCACTAGCGATCTTGCAAAACAAGAGGTAGAGTGAGCGTCGAGAATCTACCCACCGGTGTGGTGGATGCCGTAGGCACTCCGACACCCAAGTCAGTAGTGGAGATGAGCTGTAAATGCCGTAGAAGGAAGAGCAAGGTCAAAGATTACCTTGATCCCCGTGAGCTGCATTGAGGACGGAATGTAGGGGATTCTGAGAGCTCTGGAGAGAATATTATTAAGTTGTGAGTCGTAGTGATTGACTCCCATCCGTTGTAGATTTCGTCTCTTATATATATACACTCGAGAAACATGTGCACTTATTGCTTTTAATTGCTCATCCGTTTGAAGGCTGGATACGGCTGATTCATGAGGGGTATTTATGAGTCTGGGCGTTTCGTGGGCTGGCATATGATGAGTCTAGGATAGGATTTGGGTATGATATTTTATTAGGTATGGGCTTGTGAAACAACTTTGGGCCAATATAAACTTATAAAATTGGGCTTCCTTTGAGAGTCTCGGGTTCTTTAGATTTGAAGGATATTGGGCCTTCCTTTTGTGTGTGGACTTAAGGTGGCAACTGTTGGTTTCTATTATTAGTCCCAAAGAAAGTATAAGCCAATGAAACACACGATTTATACATGCAAAGCTTGAAGCATGGCGGAATCATACTTACAAAGCTTGTGACGAAAAATGATGAAGAAAATCCTTGAGTCTTCAAGGAGGAAACTTTCGGCCAAGAACAAAAGGGAGAGAAGCTTCAAGCCTTTTAGTATTCCAAGCTCCAAGGTTGTTTCCCTATCACCTCCTTTGATCCTTCATTGTGCTAGCAAAAATGGAGAAGATGAAAAATAATTTTCTTTGCCCTGTTGAAGCTCTCGGCGTGAGCAAGAAGAAGAGGGTGAGAAGGCTTTTGGTATGCTTTACTTTTCTCTTTCTTGTTTTCCAAAAACCGTGAGAAGTGTGATAATAATTACCAAAAATTTGGTAAATACATTTTTCAACTTTCCCTCCAAAAAGCCATTAAATGGCCTCACGCACTTACATCGTGAATAGTGATAATGTGTCACTCAATAAAGGTGACTTGTTACATCCATCAACTAGTCGTGTCAAGTGATGAGACTTCGCAATGTGATTTGCGGGTCCAACTCGTTTCAAAATACGAATGTGTCCGCAAACACTTTTGGGCTCGGTTTCGCTAATTCCGAATTAACGAATTTCCGTCGCGACGTAAATTAAATAATTATGCCTAGCGAAATTACTATTCACATCGCTAACGAATTAATTCTAAATTAATTCGTTTGCCCGAATTAAAATCCGATTTTAATTCCGCGTCGAAATCTAATTTCGTTTAATATATTGAATATATTATTTTATCGATTAATTCCAAATTAATCGTTCTCTCTCCTAATTAGGCATTTTATCCAAGATAAAGTTTCTCCGCAATTAATCCAAGATTAATAAAGTTCGAATCAAATATCATAGGTGAATCTTCAGGAAGCGACCCAAGAGATCTCCGGATATGTTGGCAGTAAATACGGTCTTCGGATAATCCGAACACGTACGTACCTCGTACTACGTTTTTACCGATTTACAAGACAAGTTTGGCTTCTAGCAAAGCGCCATGCCTGCCCAATTCTCCAGAAATATTCTTACAGGAATATATATAGATCTGTATCAAGCATAGTATACCGTAGTATTGTGCATATCGGCCCAGTATCGGATAGTCACGTGCTAGGGCTGGGGCTGGATAAGTGTCTGCCCCGTCCGAAGCACATGTCGGATGTCTGGTAACTAGTCTCTATAATCGGATATGTATGACCTAGTCATAATATCCCGATGGTTGCGCAACACTTAAGAGCACTAATACCGTATCCTGCGTGACATCATCTCCACTATGACTGAAGTGATACTTCCGTCTTGACATCACACCTAATACACTACGATTCTCGATAAACCCAGAAGAGGTGTACACAGAACCGGTTAAAGCCCCGAACCACCAAAACCAAAGTTTACCGATTGTCGCAAGTACTAGCGATGCAAGTCTCAGGTTAAGACCATACACACCTACCCTGATTTCGGCCTCCCATAGACACATAGTCATAATACCAATGGGATTCCGAGGGGTCTATCCAGAGCGAAGCTGTTTCCCGTACCATCGGTGAAACACGACCTCCTATCGCACTTGCATAAGTATCCAATACTTATATATATGAGAACTATGCCGTTGTGCCCTCACAACGCACACAAGTGCAATACTAGCCTATTCTGCATTATCGATGTCCAGTCTCGATAATACTCCGGCTAGGGATATTTAATGATTAATCCTTCGGGGACTGATACTGTCTCATATCATTCTCAGTCCAGGAACTAATCATAGGGACCTCTCTTCATTTATATATCTATGGTGATCTAATCACAAATGATGAGAGTGCAATTTCCTTGTCACATAGTTAATTTGCTACAACAACACAATGATATGTGCAAATAGTGACGCTATGGGTCATTTTGTCCAACAATCTCCCACTTGGCACATAGCCAGTCACTCAAGTGTCCCACACCGGAACTATGAACGGTTCGCTCAAATTGCTGAGGAAAGGTTTTCGTCAGCGGATTTGTTTAATTATCGTCTGACGCGATTTACACGATCATCACATCGCCACGATGTATGATCCGAACGAATCAGATGATATAGAAGTATATATCTGGATCGTCGATGAGACCTTTAATTCCTTAGCCTGTGCTGACGCCTTGCTCAGCTGCTAAAAGAACTATATCTAATCTAATTAGATTTATTTTAGATCCAAATGGCTTCTATTGCTGCCTCAGCTGCAGCAATAATCCGCATTTGTTGTTTATTCGGCAACTGTTGTCTTGCTCGGAAGATTTCCAGCTTACTGTCCCATTATTCAAACTTTATAGTACCGCAGTATTTACCGGTTTGGAAACTTGCAGCAGTGATCCTAGTCATTTCAAGTTCTCCTACTTTATAATTTAAGACAGCATCTTTAGTTCTCTAAGATACTAATAGATGTCCTTAACTTCAATCCAATGACTATCACTTGGATTGTCCAGATTGTGACTCCATATGCTCAAAGCGTATGAGACACCATATCAAGTACATTTTAAATATACAATTTCCCAGAGAGTGTTAATAACTCCAAATCTATCCCTGTAGATCTTTATTCCTTGAATAAAGGTTGTTACTCCCCAGAATTCTACGGAGAATTTCTATGAAAGAATATCTATGAAAGCCAAGCTTTCACCAATTGCTTTATGGGAATTTCATTGTCAGTGCCCTCCCACTAACCTTCTTATATACACAAGAATTATTTCGTTTTGAGTCAAATCAGAAATCATTATGATTATTTCAAAACGTCAGTTCCAAGAACTTTATCCTTGTTTCAATCCAAACATGGATCTAATAACCCGCAAACCTTGTTTGTCGGTTATACAAAATCGTCAGGATGTTGTAAGCATCCTCCAAAAGGTTTCCTTTTCAGGAAAGCGATTTTGATCTGCAACTGACACATTTCATAAATGAAATATGCAGTTATCAACAAGCATCTTCAAAATGGATTTACCATGGCAACAGATAAAAGGTTGAACCGTTATTAACAAAATGTTGATAACGATACCTTTCCGTCAAAAGCCCAGCTTTGTACGTTGGTATGTTGCCTTCCATGTATGTCTTCCTTGAAGACGTTTAATGTACCAATAGGCACAATGCCTTGTGGTACAACAACTAGTATTCAATAGTTGTTATACATGGAATCCATTTCGGATTCATGGCACTTTGCTATAATAGGGAGTCGATACCTCGTATCACTTCCTCAAAACGTAGTCGGTGGATATACCTTCATAAGATTGACATCTTTATGAGGTTAGATCAGAAACCCAAACCCTAGGTCGTTTTCTGACTCTATCCGATCTACTCAGTTCTTGTGTATTCGAAGATTAATGGTACAGATTCATCATTGATGAACTATTTGTGTTCCATTACGGACCTTGTGCCTTGAACAGTATTACTCCGATTTTCATCGAGTATCACTATCCTCCCACTGACCACTGTATATCGGTATTCCTCTCAGGAAAAACTGCATGGTGAGCAACAATCACATTGTTCTCATGTGAGATTTATAAGTACTATACTTATGGTTTCCCTTAGGATAACCTATATTGGCACTTATCCAATTTGGGTCCTTAGTTTGGTATCATCCAAACGTTATGCCTGGCATACCCAAATTATCAAGAATGAGAAACCTCGTTTCTTCCCTGTTAATATCCTATATGACATCTGTCAAACAGATTTATATGGAACCTTATTCTAAATAAGTTATTGCACTGTTAAAACTTATCCGTTGAAGGAAATGGTAGCTCAGAGCGACTCATGATTAGCCTTATCATGTCTGACATGATTCGGTTAATCCGTTCGGACACACCGTCACTTTGATGTGTTCCGGGAGGAGTCCTCATTTGAAAGAATACTATACTCTTTCAAGTATATAAGA
Organism: Zanthoxylum bungeanum; assembly: GCA_019454045.1. Lineage (NCBI taxonomy): Eukaryota > Viridiplantae > Streptophyta > Magnoliopsida > Sapindales > Rutaceae > Zanthoxylum > Zanthoxylum bungeanum. The sequence goes on from SKCR01031108.1 coordinate 66,846, forward strand.
AACTTATTGCTTAAGTATTTTCCATTACAGTCTTACCGTGACTTTATAATAATTTAGCCGATCTGTTTGTCTATTTCATGTCGAAACTCTAAAAGTTTCCAATTTGTGTTCTTCAAAAGAAACACACAACCATAATGCGATGCCACATCCGTATAGGTCACGAAATATTCATATCTACATCTAGCCTAGCTAGACATGGGTCCACTAACTTCACCATGAATAGGGCTAACAGATCAGTGGCACTTACACTATTACCAAGTAAACAGTGTTTTAGGTACTTTACCTAACAAACTAGATTCGTAGACTTTATTTGAATAGTCAAATCAGTCCTAGTACCCACTCTTCAAAAGTGTGGATATACGAGTCTTGTATAATTGTGTCCCAGACAACAATGCCACAAATAAGTCTCTATTGATCAAATCAACTTGAGCTATTTATTTGTCATTTTATATGTTTGAGATTTTAATTATATTCAAAATATAAATTCTGTTATTCACATCTAATGTGTTTATCTCAGTATCATCTTTATATAATGAAACACTTAGTGTTCTAGAATATAAAGGTTTATCCACAATGGATTAAGCACTGATATAGAGATAATGTCTCTAGTCAAACTAGTTACATTATAACAGTTCCTAATTTAAGTACACACCCGAAGGGTAGTTCCTAAACTTAGGTATCTATGGTCGAAACAGCGACTTTCGTCCCGTTTCCGATTCGCAGAGCAATCTCAGCTTGAAGTCAGTATCCTGCTCAAAGCAGATTCTGAACATCAATACATATATTTTATGTACCACACTAAGTATTTAAAATCTAATTTCAATACTAGCTGTGAACATAATTAAGACAAACATTTTCAAAGTAAGAGCCTTGCCCTTTCTTTAATTCCTTCGTGTCTGCCACATCCAAATGGTAGTCACTTTGGGATATGTCAATTATCCTTTTCAATATTTCAGAAACCTTAGGCCAAGCCTTGGGTTTTTAGAATATCGAAACGATGTGCACCTCGTGCTACATGCCCAATTGCAAACTTTCACTTTATCTCCTCTAGAATAGTCAATTAATTCTCCAAGAATTATAAATTGCAATTTTAATACTTCTTAAATCTAAAATTAGATTTATGACAAGTATATTAAATTAAGCATTAAAGTCATCATCACATAAATCTTCCAAAGATTTTATGCTCCCCTTATTTTGCTTAATTTTGGGCTTAAGGTATAATAAGTTATTTTATCAAATAAAGTAACCTATTATTTATTCCCAATTTGAAAATTAAATTATTTAAAATATTTTAATCCCAGATTATATTTTAAATATCCAACTTTTCAATTTTATCTTGATTACAATAGTCCAACTATTTAATCAACGATTAGTGGTACTATATATATTATAATGATTATAATAGTCCAACTATATAATCAAATATAATCCAATTAATTAACCTCAATTACATTGATTACTATAATCCAATTATAAAATCAACTGTAAACTGAAATTAATTAATTCAAATATATTGATTAATATAATCCAATTATATATAATCAAGTATAATACAGTCCAACTGTTTATTAAAACAACAATTTAAAAATTAGTCCAACTAACATTTAATCTAATGACGAAATAATTTAAATGAGCGCGTATGGCGAGTAATTGAACGAGTATTGCAAATTCAATTCTTACCTCCCACTATTTTTCGGCGAGCCTCTAACCCTCTGTCGAGTACTCGGGAAACCGTGTTTCCTAGTGGGCTAGGATCCCGTTAAATATCACACAATCTTGACTTTGGCCAACAAATTGTATGATAATTAACTAGGTAGATCTCTAAGATCAATTGGATCCAATCCAATTCCTAGATCCAGTAGGTGGACATCCAAGTCCCAAACATATATCTTATATATGCCTATACATCGAATGTATACCCTAACCTTTTTCCTCTGAATCAACTAGGCCTTGGCTTTGGCACAACAAACCTAGTGATCCCAGTCAAGCGCGGACCCATTGACATGGAAGCTTCGTAATCAATGTCGTTGGACAAGAAGTGCTCTTGACTTTGGCCAACAAACCACAACTTGGACAAGACACCGATATGGAACAAAGCCTCGTGATTAAAACACATCTTCGACGGACAAGGGCTTGACTTTGGCCAACAACCGCTGCCAATCTCGGATCTTGAGTAAGAATCACTCAATGGAAGGAAAAACGCATGATATTTTATGAGGGTTTTTCACGTGCAAATTGGCTACCAATTTATTATCTTTGTTAGGTCTCATCATCATACACCCTTAAGCATGCTTCTAAAACATCATAAAGCGCGTAAAGTAAATTAATAGTGATATACGGATGGATATATAAAACAACTTGTTCCTAGAACAAATCACTCAATTTCCTCTCCCCGCTAGCACTATTCTACTTCTACCCAATTACATAATACAATAAGAGAAACCTCATTTACATTGAGGGGAATTAGGTGAGAAGAGAATACAAAGAGATAAAAGAGATAAGGCTGGACACGCAGGTCCAATTTATAAATTCTAAATTTACAATAATTTCTAAAATTACCCTTTCCCTTCTAATATCCATCCGATATACACTATTCATTCATCACATACATATATATTCAATCAAGACATGCTATACAACCAATCTAATCCAATTAATTAGTCTTTGTTTAAGTGATCATCCAATGTTCAAACAACGGTTTGATTTTGCGCGAGTCCAACTCGTTTGAGAATAAGTACATAAGGTACGAATTCACGAATTATATCGAACTACTCGTTAAATCCAATTTAAGTCGTATTCAATACTAATTCAATTTATTTAATTCCAAATTAAATGTTTACACTTTTAATGTGCTTTTAAAGACTTAGATTCTAAATCTAATCTAATTGGGTCTCCAAGCCCAACTAACATCCAATGTTTGTTTAATTAAAGTCCGATGGGCTTTCAATTGATTTATTAAGGCTTGGGCTCTGGTCAATGTGGGTCAAACCCAATTACCAAGCCCAAATAAGGAATCACCCTTAAATGCCAAAAAATCAATTTCAAGCCCATAATGCCCAATTAAACATTAAAGCCCATTTTACTATATTTGGACTTAATGGAGTGATTTAAGCCCAAATTGGATCCAATCCTTTTGGCCCAAATCTACTTGGCCCAACCAAGCCCATTATGCCCAAATATAATAATAAAAGCCCAATTACAATTAAGCCCATTAATTAAATTTTAATATTCCAAATTTTAAAATTCAATTAATTAAAGTGTAAATCCATGATTAATTCATTAAACCAAATAATTCCAAAACACCAATTTAATTTATTAATCATCACTTGTTCAAAACACATGTCCAACATTTATTTGAACAAAAAATCAAGTCCTTTTACATGTCTGTTGCATTCGGCCAAGGGGAAATTTTTGGTTCGATTTGTTTTTCAATCCGATTGAATCACTAATCTACGTCCCGTATATGTTTTAAGTCATCTAATGAACTTGTACACAAAAAATTCCAATCCAGTGCAAGGACCTCCATATTCGGCCAAAGCAACAAATTTGGGGAAAAATCATCCAATGCATTTTTCTCAAAATTGATCATGTATAACATCATATTACATACATATAAGCATACTTAATCATCAAATTTCACAAGAACATGCTTCAATCAATTTTACCCAAACCTCCATATTCGGCCAAAGCAACAATTTTGGGGAAAAATCATCCAATGCATTTTTCTCAAAATTGATCATGTATAACATCATATTACATACATATAAGCATACTTAATCATCAAATTTCACAAGAACATGCTTCAATCAATTTTACCCAAACCTCCATATTCGGCCAAAGCAACAATTTTGGGGAAAAATCATCCAATGCATTTTTCTCAAAATTGATCATGTATAACATCATATTACATACATATAAGCATACTTAATCATCAAATTTCACAAGAACATGCTTCAATCAATTTTACCCAAATTAACCCTAATGTATTTCATGCTTAAACATGGCTCCATGATACCATTGTTGGTTTCTATTATTAGTCCCAAAGAAAGTATAAGCCAATGAAACACACGATTTATACATGCAAAGCTTGAAGCATGGCGGAATCATACTTACAAAGCTTGTGACGAAAAATGATGAAGAAAATCCTTGAGTCTTCAAGGAGGAAACTTTCGGCCAAGAACAAAAGGGAGAGAAGCTTCAAGCCTTTTAGTATTCCAAGCTCCAAGGTTGTTTCCCTATCACCTCCTTTGATCCTTCATTGTGCTAGCAAAAATGGAGAAGATGAAAAACAATTTTCTTTGCCCTGTTGAAGCTCTCGGCGTGAGCAAGAAGAAGAGGGAGAGAAGGCTTTTGGTATGCTTTACTTTTCTATTTCTTTTTTTCCAAAAACCGTGAGAAGTGTGATAATAATTACCAAAAATTTGGTAAATACATTTTTCAACTTTCCCTCCAAAAAGCCATTAAATGGCCTCACCAACTTACATCGTGAATAGTGACAATGTGTCACTCAATAAAGGTGACTTGTTACATCCATCAACTAGTCGTGTCAAGTGATGAGACTTCGCGATGTGATTTGCGGGTCCCACTCGTTTCAAAATACGAATGTGTCCGCAAACACTTTCGGGCTCGGTTTCGCTAATTCCGAATTAACGAATTTCCGTCGCGACGTAAATTAAATAATTATGCCTAGCGAAATTACTATTCACCTCGCTAACGAATTAATTCTAAATTAATTCGTTTGCCTGAATTAAAATCCGATTTTAATTCCGCGTCGAAATCTAATTTCGTTTAATATATCGAATATATTATTTTATCGATTAATTCCAAATTAATCGTTCTCTCTCCTAATTAGGCATTTTATCCAAGATAAAGTTTCTCCGCAATTAATCCAAGATTAATAAAGTTCGAATCAAATATCATAGGTGAATCTTCAGGAAGTGACCCAAGAGATCTCCGGATATGTTGGCAGTAAATACGGTCGTCGGATAATCCGAACACGTACGTACCTCGTACTACGTTTTTACAGATTTACAAGACAAGGTTGGCTTCTAGCAAAGCGCCATGCCTGCCCAATTCTCCAGAAATATTCTTACAGGAATATATATAGATCTGTATCAAGCGTAGTATACCGTAGTATTGTGCATATCGGCCCAGTATCAGATAGTCACGTGCTAGGGCTGGTGCTGGATAAGTGTCTGCCCCGTCCGAAGCACATGTCGGATGTCTGGTAACTAGTCTCTATAATCGGATATGTATGACCTAGTCATAATATCCCGATGGTTGCGCAACACTTAAGAGCACTAATATCGTATCCTGCGTGACATCATCTCCACTATGACTAAAGTGATACTTCCGTCTTGACATCACACCCAATACACTACGATTCTCGATAAACCCAGAAGAGGTGTACACAGAACCGGTTAAAGCCCCGAACCACCAAAACCAAAGTTTACCGATTGTCGTAAGTACTAGCGATGCAAGTCTCAGTTAAGACCATACACACCTACCCTGATTTCGGCCTCCCATAGACACATAGTCATAATACCAATGGGATTCCGAGGGGTCTATCCAGAGCGAAGCTGTTTCCCGTACCATCGGTGAAACACGACCTCCTATCGCACTTGCATAAGTATCCAATACTTATATATATGAGAACTATGCCGTTGTGCCCTCACAACGCACACAAGTGCAATACTAGCCTATTCCGCATTATCGATGTCCAGTCTCGATAATACTCCGGCTAGGGATATTAATGATTAATCCTTCGGGGACTGATACTGTCTCATATCATTCTCAGTCCAGGAACTAATCATAGGGACCTCTCTTCATTTATATATCTATGGTGATCTAATCACAAATGATGAGAGTGCAATTTCCTTGTCACATAGTTAATTTGCTACAACAACACAATGATCTGTGCAAATAGTGACGCTATGGGTCATTTTGTCCAACAGCAACTAGGGCCTGAGTCTTATCTTGGGTACTGTTAGGGGAATTTAGGGTGTATTTAGTATTGGGCCCGAAGTGAAAAGTCAAAAATGCCATTGGCCCAAATTTGGCTGGTACAGTTTGTCCTCTACTCTCTAAGTCAAGAAGTTATTGGCTTGGAGAGTACTACTTGGTCGTGTCGTCTGAACCAAATCGGGAGAGTCTTTGTTGTCTGGACTAGGATGCGATTGAGCATCTTCAATGTCGTCTGGACAGTGTGGGTAAAGTCTTGAATCTAACTCAGCACGAGTTATAGGGATGTCCCCAGTTGATCAAATTGGTCGTTGTTCCCGGTCATACTCCATATGATTGGGCTGAGGATCGATAGAGTCTTCATCTCTGGACTGAATATAGCCAAAGTCTTCTACTTGCCTAGCCATATCCGAGTCGACAGAACCGATTAGTGTTCTTTGAGGAACTTCAATCTACCCATATAGTCAAAGGTATGATGTTGATAGTGTCATGAATCGTGCTAACCCAAGAATCTCACATGATTCTTCCGCTGCGGCCACAGTCTCAAGCACTGATCACACATATCAACCTGCGAACTGGAATACTACTCTTATAAGAAAATATTATCCAAAGAGTGGTGATTCTCTGTTTTATCTTTACAAACTTCATTTGTTTCAAAAAATGACCTAATCATACCCTATGACCGGATCTTTTAAACCTGGGATGGAGAATGTGAAAGTTATTTGATCCACACATAAGCTTGTAAGGACCTCAAGTCTAAGGACTAGTCATACAATCTATACATGAAAGTTCTCACTGACACATGGGATAAACACTCCATGTGGAAACTTTCGGCGGTCAGTTCGATGTACACGAGCAACTCATGCATCCATGTGATACACCAAGCGGACGAAAGGGTGGATCATATCATCATGCTAGTCTCTCCATTTTTTGAACACCTAGATTATTCACAAAATTATGACTAGGAACGTTTAAGAGTAATGATTCTCATAAGGCGTGGAATCCATTATCTTATTACTCTAAGGGCTTTATTACAGTGTTTGATGATTCAAATAATTTATGTAAGACACGTATAATAAAGATTGTCATTTTATTAATTCATGAAAATATTACAAATACATGTACATATAGCCATCCACAAGTTGGGTATAGGGCATATCCCTAACACAAACTATGTGTGAGTACGAGAGACCACCTATTAGGACTCTTGAGGAGTACATCCACCCCACTCGCAAAGCTACACCATCATGCATAATGTTTCCTCATAATGCACCACATATAGACTTTAAAACTGGAATGATACAGTATCTCCCAACCTTTCATGGTTTGGAGAACGAGAACATTTATGTGCACATTAGAGAGTTTAAAGAGGTTGTAGAAACTTTCCATGATCGATTTGGGACTACAGACACAATTAGACTTAAGTTCTTCCCATTTGCCCTTAAGGATAGAGCTAAGAGCTGGTTGTACTCTTTACGACCTCGGTCAATAGGATCATTAGGTGAGATGACATAAGCATTCTTTAATAAATATTTCCCACACCATAAGACAAATGCCTTGAAATGATATATCTCTACCTTCTCCTAAAGAGATAGTGAAACTCTTTATCATATTTGGGAGAGGTTTAAGGAGATGTTAACTAGTTGTCATCACCATGGATATGAGAGTTGGCGCTTAGTGAGCTATTTTTATGAAGGTTTAACTCCTAGAGAGCGCCAATTCGTGGAGACAATATGCAATGGTGAGTTCATCTGAAAGGACCCTGATGAGACATTATAGTACTTAAATGACCTAGCTAAGAAATCTCACACTTAGACTGGACCTAATTCCATTGATAGCCCTGATAGGACACACCCCACTTCTTCTAGCAGAGGCATATACAACTTTAGGGAAGAAGATTGTCTTAAGGCACAAGTTGAGCTATTGACTAGAGAGTTAGGAGTATTAAAATCCAGAGATAGCAAGACTATGGATGCAGTAGCCCAGTTAAAACCTTAAGTGGTATGTTTTGTGTGTAAGGGGGTTGACCATCTGGCCCAAAAGTGTTATTTCTACGGTGAGACGAGGGAAACTTATGAGAAACAATGCAATAACCTAGGGCTATACAAGAAGCCTTATACACCTTATTCAGACACGTATAATTCTAGTTGGAGAAATCACCCAAATTTTTGTTGGAAACATGAGTCCCAACAGCCTACTCAAACATCACAACGTAGAGGTTATAGTGCTCCCCAGTATCACACACATGTCGTTCCTAGGAATTCTTTAGAGGATACCGTGCAAGCATTTGTGGAGGCCCAGAGCAAAACCAATCAGAGGTTTGAGTCACTGATAGCTCAGGTAGTGGAAGAAAATAAGGAGATAAAAAGTGAAGTCTCTAAGTTGACTAATGTCCTAATTGTGCAAGAATATGGAAAATTTCCATCTCAGGCTCAACCTAATCCACAAGGGCAACATATGGCACAGGCTGATCATGAAGCATCTAATGTAAAAGGTGTATATGCCATAATCACTAGGAGTGGTAAAGAGATAGTAGTGGTCAATATTCTGAATTATTCCACTAAAAACTCAAATTTTAACTCCCATTGCCATATATGGAAAATATAAGCAGAAAAACTTCGTGTCCATTGATATAGTCATTACATACGGATTGGCCCTTCACGAGTATCTCATAATTAGAGTCTGGTCATAAGTATGTTATAACCCTCTAATTATTTTATGCCTTAAGTACCTTTGATTCTGTAATGAATAAATTATTCATAACTCTTATGAATATAAATTTTTCTATTAACAATACAAAGACTTGAGCACTCTAATCGTTTAAGTACCAAATCAACCCTTAAGAAAGATATTCTTCTACTTCTCTTAAGAAGGAGTGAACTCTATGTCTATGTAAAACGTTCCCAACTACTCTATGTCTATGTAAAACGTTCCCAACTACACACCAAACCATGTCTCCAAAATATGTAGTTATTCACCCGGACTGTTTCACCAACCTCACCTTAGTAAATCAAAAGACATCGTCTGACATGCAGGAGTTCGTAGTACACTCATGATTATGATAAATCCATATATGACCATTTAGTAGATAAAATGAATTTCTTCAGTTAATAGATATTATAAGATATTCATTTCTGTCTGGGTCTAGTCCTATATGATCACATCATACAAGGTGCAACTATTCTCATGTCACCATATGAACGATCCCGAATCAGGTCGTCATAGAAGTATAGAATAGACCGTAGTTATAGATAAACCATAAATAAAGTACCCACTTTGTTTTCTCTCTATAGACTGTTTTAGATTATTAACTTCAGACTTAAATCCTCTTATACATCATCCATTCACTAAGTCTGAAAGCATATGAGTAATCAAATGTAAACAAGATAATTTAGGTATGTTATTTAAATTAAACAAATTTGATAAATGAATAATGTATCAATTATTTCAATAAATAATTACGTTTACAATACATGAAGCTCTAGGGCATATATCCCAACAAGCTGAGACTAGTGGAAAGAGGTAGAAGGAGCCCGAGTGTAAGGTTGAGAAGAGCCCTCGCGGTGGATGATGAAGAAGACATGATGAAATACGTAGTAGGGAGGTTGGAAAAATCCCAAATCGAGGCTGAACTATAATGGTTGGAGGAACATATGGAAGCTGTGGCCCAGAAAATAAAAAGTAATCATGAGGACCTATTGGATTATAATGTTATGGAATTTAAGGAGCAACTAATCACCCTGTTTAAGATACCTAAAATGGTGCAGTTTAATGGGAGCAAAGACCATTAAAGTGCATATCCGGAAATATATATCTTTGATGAGTGTCGCTGGTCTATCCTAGTGGCAGATCTTGAAAACATTTAGCATGTCATTAGAAGGAGCACCATTGGTATGGTACCATAACCTAGAAGAGAAGATGAAAGTTGATTGGAAAACACTGGTTGAAGTTTTCCTTATCCAATATGTCATAGACCTAGAACTTGATCTATCACTCTGCGACTTGGAAAATATAAAGAGAATGCCAGATGAGAGCTTCAAGATGTATATGGACCACTGGAGAAGCCACCTTCTAAAGATGCAAACAAGACCCTCAAGAAAAAAAGATCAAATAAAGATGATCATCAATGGGACCAAGCTTTCTATCTATAAAAAAAAAAAAAGGAGAATAACCTTTATGATATCCGACTTCTGACAGCTAAAAGAGTCTGTCTTGGACATAGAAAAAGAGGAAGCGAAAAGCAAAACACTCCATAGCCAAGGATAATATAAAAAGAACAATGGAGGAGGCTTTGGAAATAAGGGATCAGAGGTAAACATCATCAAGAAGTGGCACTTCTCTGAAATAGGAAAACCACTAGACCAAGTATTGGAAGAACTGACAAGGCATGGTCTTTTGAAACCATTAGACCCACAATAAAAATTGATGACTAAATACGAAAACCCAACCTACTATTGTGTATTACACCAGTTCCTCGGTCATGAGACTGAAAGGTTTTCTCGCCTAAAATATGAGATCCGTGACTTGAATGACGCGGGTAAGATACCTAATCCCAAGGGGCATCACCCTAAGGCATGGTTATTGCATTTTCATCTTTCATTTCTTGTCATGTAATGACTATTTTTTTGATATTTTATAAGTCACGTTTTGTAAAATTTTATATCTCCCGATAAGAATGAGCATGTTTAAATTTGGAAAGAAGATTTAGCTTTGGAATCACTAGCAGAATGTTATCCAAAAATTACACACTAAACTTGCAGTAAGAATTACAAAACACTTAAAAAGAATTTATGTTGGCACTACCTATAGAGATGATCAAGGCAATTGACACTCATTTGATTCCCTTCCAAAGTTAAGGTTGAGAGGACACTAGGTTAAAGAGATGACAAAAAAAAAAGTAAAAAAATAAAGAAGAAAATAAAATAAAATTGGAACAGAAAAGAAAAAAGAATAAAAAAATAGAAAGACGAGTCCCACGAAAGAATCTACTTCTCTTTCTGGATTTTTTAGTAACCAAAAGTTTCGTGAACCCTATGAATACTTTTACGTTAGATAACGAGTATGCAAAATAACTTGAGTTTGTGAAGTTGTTGAGTAACAAAGTGCTTGCATCACAAATGTGCATTCTTCGCGTGAAAATGCAATTTAACGACTTAAAGAAGCTGGGGATAAGCTTTACATAAAATAAAAATTTGAAAATGCTGTTCCTTAAATAGGTGTTAGATTACCTTGACCAAGGAAAATATGAAAAGTGAACTAAAGTATCAGTATTAATCTACACTTAGTGCTAGCATAAACCGATTCAGATTGCACGTAATTCCTGATACAAGACTCATATACACATGGAGAAGTAATTGAAAGGTGAAACCTTAGTTCAAACTGAAGTTTGAATTTAGACAATGCTCATGCCCTGGAAGGAGACAAGATTTCGAAAAAGGAAAATTTTTGAGAACATACAAAGAGTTATTATATTATGAAAGAATTTGGATAACAAAATCGATGATTTGAGGGGAATTTCGAGGGACAGCCTGAGTAGAAAATGAGATGAGGTTTGATAATACCTCTACAGAATAAAGCATCACAACCTCCTACAGGCTGAGGAATGGGCAATTAGCTAGAGATCATTTCCATGCATGCATACATGCAGACATACATATAATATTTCTTTTGCTGGAAGTTTGGACAAGGAAATCCTTGAAGAAATAGAGTAAGAACACTCAAATGATGTCAAAAGTTGAAGCCTCTAGCACACAGAATACCTAACAGTCAGAAGGATAATATATGGGGGCGAGAACCGCCTAAACATAGTAACTGGGGGTGATGCCCGCCTAGATATAATAGTTAGGGGCGATGCTTAGGTTTTGGAAAGCCTACAACAACAATAAGTTATGGAATGGCTTTAGATCGAAAAAATTAGGTTTTGGAATGTTTACAATCGAAATACGTTTAGAGCAAATAGAGGTTTTGGAACGCTTCGGACAAAATAATTTTAGAAAAGGATCGCCCTGAAAGATGAAACACGTCAACATATTTATAACACCAATAGGTTTATAACACTGGCAAGTTTCAAAAATTGGAATGGGTTTAGAACACTAATAGGTTTGGAACACTGATAGCTATGGAAAACTGGATGGGTTTTGAACACCAATAGGTTTGGAATACCAATGGGTTTAGAAAACTGAACGGAGTTGGAAGGCCAATAGGATTGGAACACTGAATAACTTGGAACATCAACAGCTTTGGAATGCCAAAAGGATTTGAAATGGATTTGGAACACCAATGAATTTAGAATAGCGACAAATTTAGAATTAGAATTGGAAACGGCTTTGGAATGACAATTGGATTGGAACACTGTCATAATAAGAATCCAAACGCCGATGGATTTTGAATACCAATTTAGAACACCAAAAAATTTGTAAGGCCGAATGGATTTAGACCACCCTAGACTTGGAACACTAAATGAATTTAAACCACTGATGAAGTTAGAAAAACTTGGAATGAGGATTAGAAAGCAAGACAGATTTAGAAAGCTGGATGAGCTTGGAAATTGGAATTGGAAATTTGGTATTGCAAGCAAATTGGAAAAAGACGTTTGGATATTAGTAATAGATTTGGAACACCAATGAATTTGGAAATTAATTTGAACTGTGACAAACAAGGAATTGGAATTGGGAATGGAGTTGGAACGCCACTAGATTAAGAAAGATAAATAGATTTGGAACACTGATGGAGTTGGAAAAATTGGAAAAGGCTAGCACGCTAGTTGGATTTTTAGCGCCACTAGGATTGGAACACCAAAGACATTTGGATTTTGAAATGCCAATGTGATTTGGATTTAGAACAACAATCATTGGAAAACCTGGGGGTTCAACCATCATGACAGTAGAGATCAAGGCATCTCTCAACCCTCACAAGCCACCAAGTGGCCATGTTTATCTAAACTCTCACAATCACCAAGGGGCCCAAGCGGACATTTTCACCTTAATCGATCCATGCATAGGAGGGCCCATGTGCCCATCTTTATCTTGACACCAATCGAGGCATCAATAGGCTCGAGAGTCTATCAACTATCGGAATTGGGAATGAAGCATGGTGAGATCAAAGCATCTCATCACCGATCGGAGCATCAGAGGCCTATGGATCAATCAACTATTGGAACTGGGAATGAAGCCTGGTGAGATTGAAGTATCTCATCACAGATCGATGCATCAGATGGCTGCGGGTCTATCAATTACTGTATTTGGTAACGAAACATGGCGAGATCAAAGTATCTCATCAGTGATCGAAGCATCAGAGGCCTGCGGGTCTATCAAATATTGGAGCTAGGAATGCAGCCTGGAGAGATCGATGCATCTCATCACCAATCGAAGCATCAGAGGCATGCATGTCCATCAACTATTAGAGTTATGAATAAAGCCTGATGAGATCGAAATAGTTCATAATCGATCAAAGCATCAGAGGCCTACGGGTCTATCAATTATTGGAGCTAGGAATGAAGCCTGGTGAGATCGAAACATCTTATCACCGATCGAACCGTCAGAGGTCTGTGGGTCTATCAATTGTTGAAGATGGGAATAAAGTCTGGCAAGATCAAAAAATCTCATAACTAAAGTGTATGAGTACTCGAGGGTCTGAACATCAACAAAAAGTATAGATAGGGATCGAAGCATCTCCAATTGAGGCATCAACAGGCTCGAGGGCTTGTAATCAAGGTCAGTAAGTCTGGCGATGCCCGAAAAACAAAGTAAGTAAAAAATGCATGAATGACTTTGATAGACTTGTCATTATCACACACTGCATAGCTTACCAAATTGGTGGTGACTGGCGATACTGTATTTTTACATCTAGATGAGTATCTTATAGGAATGTGTCTAAATATTTGAGGATTTGCAAGGTTTAGTACTGGGAAACCTCAAAATACCATTGTCATGTGTCATCTATGTCTTGTTGGACATATGTTAGTCATGTCCGGCTGGACATGATTCAATATCTGGTTGGATATGCCTCAGTTTCTAGTTTTACAAAAGGTTACGATCTCTTTCTTTTGTTAAGCTCAAATCATGTAAAACAACAGTTCATCTTTAAAAAATAACTACCCTAAGTGTTTTTTGCTAAAATAAGAAGTTTCCCTCATCAGAGAAGATTTTTCTTGTTAAAACGAAACCTAAACATAAAAAAAAGAAGATTCATGTTTAAAATAGAGGGACTTGGAGATTTTTGACAAAACGAATTCGGAAATTGATGTACCGTTACCTTCAGAGAACCAAAAAAGCCCAAAACCTCCAACCGATGATTTCTTCTAGATCTTCAAACGTTAACCACAATGACAATACTCTAGTATAAGACCAGATTACTCATTTGAGTTGCAGAACCATTCTGAGAGCCAGGAACCGTTTGAGGTATAACTTGAGAGCACTTAATATTGGAATTTCGCATCATTTGTTCATTGTTTTGAGTGACACCGAATAACTGACCGGATATATGTATAACCAGTCATATATTTATTCATCGTACAATGAGTCTGACCGCTTAACTGGTTACGCTAAACAATATGTTTATGTGGTATATAGGATGAAATTATATGAACCACTTTCTTAGCGCGGCGAAAACACGTTAGGCACCAGTACCAGAATAGAAATTTTTTTATGACCTTCTCCCCTTATGGCCGAATCTAACCAGCTCCACCACTGGAATTTTGCTAATGGAAATTTAGACTGTTTTGGACCCGAAACGCGCCCAGCTCATTGCCCAAATCAGCCTTTATTTGGTTCAGTTCCCTTTCAGTTTCATATCTGATTTTTTTTTGTAAATATCAGCCCCAACACAATCCCAAAACACTCCTTAATGTTGTCTAAAAATTATGGATTGAAAACAAATCAAACTGTGCCCCGAAACACTCCTTGGGTGTACGGCAGTGAGTATAAAATTGCTCATTGTCGTGTGATGTGTTTGGAAGATGAAGATGAAGAATTTGGTTCCACACCAAATAGCCTTCAGTGTTATATCTCGTCATTTACAGAAACTAGTGTGGGCTAGACTTACAAAACTAATCCCTAATCACTTTAGAGATTAAGGTCACACAAGGTTTCTTTTTAAATTTTTTTTCATTTGTTCTTCCTATTGTTTTTCTCAACACTTGAGAGAGTTTAAAGAAAAAGAAAGATGGCTTGACTTACATCATGCGTGACGCGCCAAGATCGTGTCGCGACACCAATAAGGCAGAGGCATGCCTTCGATTAACACGGGCACGTTGCGACACAGATGGGACCGGTGTCACGATGCAAACTTAAAAATCAGAATTTTTTTTACAAGTCACGAAGCGTAACTAAGGGTCTGATTTTTATTTTACGTTTCATTTAAGGAATAGAAATGTTCTAAGGGAGTAATCCAATTAGGTTAAGGAATTTAATTTGATTTCGAATCGTATTTTATAACTGATGATTCTAACTCAGTGTATTATGTATAGATACTCATCGGGGGAGCCGCGTTATCCCCCAGCGACGTGAAGGGAACTTTACCGGACTTCAAATCCGTGAGTGGAGATCATTTTCTTATGAATTGATTTATAATACTCATTTTCTGAATAAGATTTGTTTCAAGACTTATTTTTAAAGCTGTAGGGCGTTAGCCTTATTAAATTATCAGTTACTTTTATGTAAGTTTTGATTTGAAAGTTTTAAAGTTTGAAAGCAATACTTTATGTTTTTTGAGCCATGGGGAAAAACCTACCTCAGCTCTTACTTATAAAATTGACGGACAGAGAACGTGTGCACACATAGTTCATGGCTAGGGGACGATAATACGTAAAGCCCCTAGACCATAGTTTTAGGGTCAGGTAGTAACATGGATCAACGCTACCGGCTCTAGTTCAGTGGCTTGGGGGACGGCGATATGTAACTCCCCAAGACCACTAGTTTCAGGGACAAGAGTGGCATGCTTTAGGGGACGGCGATACGTAACACCCCAAAGTCATTGATTTACACTTCTGGCTCTAGTTAGGTGTATGGGGAGACGGTGATACGTAACGCCTCCATGCGTCAAGTTTTCCATAGTACCAAAGATATTCTTCACAGAAAGTTTTCAGAAAAGGTTTTTGTCAGCTTTAAAGAAAAAAACCAGTTTTCAAATAAAGTTTTCAAAAGTATTTTATGAAAATGAATGATTTTGTTCAGATATACTGATTCGGTTTCTTATTTTGTAGCTCCACTCACTGAGATCCTTAGGACTCACCCCCACCACTTCCCAGTTCTTTTGCAGGATTCTTCTTTTGGTGAGCCATGTGCCACTTTTGGAGACCCAGTTCGAGGAAAAATGTTACTCTGTAGTCACTAGTCATCGAGTCCATCTATCCAGATCTATGTTCAAGTAGAATGTAGTTCTCTGGAAGTCATTTTTTTGTATCATTAGCATGTGTTTGAAATTGTATACATATTATAAATACTCTCATACATATATATTTATACACACATATGTACATGTCCTCGCATTTAAGTTTATTTAAGTTATTTAGTTACATGTATAATTGAGTGAAACATTGCATAGCATTAAGATAAAAGCAAGTGTTCTACTGCATGAA
Source organism: Zanthoxylum bungeanum (assembly GCA_019454045.1). Classification (NCBI taxonomy): domain Eukaryota; kingdom Viridiplantae; phylum Streptophyta; class Magnoliopsida; order Sapindales; family Rutaceae; genus Zanthoxylum; species Zanthoxylum bungeanum. Next base: position 83,383 of record SKCR01031108.1, read on the forward strand.
TTAGAGGCTAGGTGACAGTGGGATCTATTGGTTGCCGGTAACATTCTCGTACTGGGGATGCTACAAAGATGGTATCAGAGCATGGTCTAGGGAGTCAGTGACTGCAGTAAGGGAGTAGCAGTGGCTTGAATAAGTATTATACCCGGGGTACTACTATATATAAGAGGCTGTTTACTCTAGTAACCTTGTCTCGAGGCTTGTCTCATTCTAATCATTTATAATTCCTTTAAATGTGATTGATCATTTTCTCTCTTAATTTCTTATATTTCCATGCCACCCAAAGGAAGAACCGAAGTGGCGTGGTAGGGCACCTCAAGGCATAAATCTAGATCAGAGATCATTAGTACCTCCCCATGAGCCAGATAGGGGGCAAATAGTGGAGTCAGTTCATTAGAGTATTTTGGGGGAAGGTAGAGGTGCGCCAGTGGTCTAGCACAATGACCCAGTAGTTACGGGTTTGCAACAGATTCAGCAGTCAGTAGCAGCTTTAGCCCAGTTAATTACCCGTAGGCGATAGCCACCAAGCCTATAGCTGAGAGCTGCAAAACCCATAATTCATGTTCCACCACCACCAGTAGGAATACTGATGGCTCACCTAATAGTAGTCCCTCCAAACATACCAGACCCTACTACATTCTGAGTTGGACCTTTTGTTGTGCCACACGAACCATCTCAAGTAACGGTTCAGGTCATATGGTGACAAGAACTACTGGTACCTTTACATGATTTCCGAAAGCTTCATCCTACTACGTTCTCGGGAGTAGAGACCTCCCCTGATCCTTGTGGTTTCATTGAGGAATCAGATCAGATATGCAAAGCTTTTGGGTGTTCTTCGGAGAGAGCGGTGGAGTTAGTCAGTTTTCAGCTGAGAGATGTCGCCAGACATGGTTTATGTCCTTTCAAGATGGTCGGCGACGAGATGCTCCTCCTCTGACATAGGCTGAGTTTAGTATGACCATTCTGTCCAGATTTTTTCCACAAAGTATCAGTAATGCCAGAGCCCGCTAGTTTGAACAGCTGGTACAAGGCGAGCATATGACATTTTCTGAGTATGACATACGGTTTACACGATTGTCTCGCTATGCCCCACATCTAATCAGTACAAATGAAATGAAGGTGAAGAGGTTTATGAATGGGCTTCGAGATTATTTATTTTGCTCCATTCATTTCACAGAGACCACTACCTACACTCAAGTTTTAGATGTTGTCTTACGGTTTGAAGCGCGGGTTAAATTAAACAAGCAGATATGGAGTCTCGAAAGAAATCTAAATCAGATTAGAGGACTAGGCCGCAACAGAGTGGCCATAGTAGACAACAGCATATATCAGCGCCGCCTACGGCACGGAAAGACATGAGTTTAGTTCAATGAGGTCAGGATCGTAGGATGGTTCAGAGTGTTGCCTCTCCTGCAGTTTCCTCTCCCTCAGTAGGCCAGTCTGGGCGTGTTGGACAATTATGACCTATAGTATCACTATTTGTTACAGATCATGGTGTTGTCGTACAAATTAACTATGTGACAAAGGAAATTGCCCTATTATCATTTGTAATTGGATTACCTAGATGTATAAATGATAAAAGGTCCATATGATTAGTTCCGGATTAAGATGATATGAGACAGTATCAATCCACGAAGGTTTAATCATTGAATATCCATAGTCAGAGTATTATCGAGAATGGACATCGATAATGCGTAAAAGACTAGTATTACACTTGTGTGCATTTTGGGAGCATAACGTCATAGTTCTCATATATTTGGGTATAGGATACTCATACAAGTGTAATATGAGGTTGTGTTTATCGATGTTACGGAAACAGCTTCGCTCTGGATAGTCCCCTCAGAATTCCATTGGTAGTATGACTATGTGTCTATGGAAGTCCAAATCAGGGTAGGTGTATTTGGTCTTAACCTGAGACTTGCACCGCTAATACTTGCGACAATCAATATACTTTGGTTTTGGTCGTCCAGGGCTATAACAAGTTCTGTGTACGCCTCTTCTGAGTATATTGAGAATCGTAGTGTATTTGGTGTGATGTCAAGACGGAAGTATCACTCCAGTCATAGGGGAGATGATGGTCATGTAGGATACGTAACTGGTGCTCTTATGTACTGCAGTCATCGGGATAATATGACTAGGTCATGATTATCCGATTATAGAGACTAGTTACCAGAGATCCGATATGTGCTTCGTACGGGGCAGACACAATTCCAGCCCCAGGCCTAGCACTTGACATCTGATGCTGGATCGATATACGCAATACTACATATACTACGCCTGATATAGATCACATATTCTAGTAAGAATTTTTCTGGAGAATTGGGTAGGCACGATGCTTTGCTAGAAGCCAACCATGTCTTGTAAATCGTTAAGAACTTAGTACTAGGTACGTACGTGTTCGAATAGTCCAAAGACCAAATTTACTGCCAACATATCTGGTTATCTCATGGGTCACTTCCCAAAGATTCACCGATGACGTATGACTCGCACTTTATTAATCTGGGATTAATTATAAGAGAGAAAATTAATCTGGGATTAATTACAGAGATATTTTATATGGGATAAAATGTTATTTAAATAGAGAGAACAATTAATTTGGAATTAATTGATAAAATAATATATTCGATATATTATACGAAATTGGACTTCGACGCGGAATTAAAATTAGATTTTAATTCGGGTGAACGAGTTAATTTAGAATTAATTCGTTAGCGATGTGAATAGTAATTTTGCTAGGCATAATTATTTAATTACGTCGCAACAGAAAATTCGTTAATTCTGAATTAGCGAATCCGGGCCCCGGAGTATTTGCGGGTGCACTCACATTTGGAATTCAAGTGTGGCCCACAAGTCACATCAAGCGTCAAATCACTAGTCAATCGATTGATGTGATGTCTAGTCACTTTAAGTGATTTGACAACTTGTCAGGAGTGATTGATGGTGGTAGTTGGTTGGCTTTAATGCCTTGACTTTTTGAAAGTGAAAAATTGGTATATGTTTTAATTGATTTTTGGAAAATCATAACCAACACAAAAAACACATTTTCTCTCTTCTCTCCTCTCACTCTCTCGGCCAAGGGCCATTTTTTTTTGGTTTCTACGGTCCCGAGGATCGAATAAAGCGATGAAATATACATGTGAATACACGAAGAAGTTGCGGAATACTTACATCGATCGGTTGAGGTGATGCGTCGAAGAATAAAAATTATTTTCTCCTTTCAAGGTGGTCTCGACTGTAAGCAGATTTTTGAGCTCCAAATTTTTGGTCACCACCTCCAAGTGTGCTCCAAGCTCCAAGCTTCTCAAATGGTGATTCCAAGCTCACAAGTGGGTTTCCCTATCACCTTTGGATGACACCTTTGCCACAAAAATTCCTAATCTTCTCCATGGCTCACGGTGAAACCAGAAATTGAAGAAGGAAGAGGCCCTAGGCTGAGAGAGATGGAAGAAGAAAGAGAAGAGAGAGAGTTTTGTTGGTTGGTGGTAAATGTGTATCTAATACACATTTTTGAATTTCCAAAGTTCATTTTCCTTATTTGCTTTCCAAAAGTCAAAGGCTTTTAAAGCCAACCACTTCCATCAACTATTCACTCAATCAAGTGACAAGTTGTCACATCACTCAAAGTGACTAATGATTTGATGTTTGATGCGACTAGTGATTTGACGCTTGATGTGACTTGTGAGCCGCACTTAAAATCGCAATGCGAGTGCACCCGCAAACACTCTCGGGCTCGGGTTTGCTAATTCCAAATTAACGAATTTTCCGTTGCGACGTAATAAAATAATTATGCCTAGCAAAATCACTATTCACGTCGCTAATGAATTAATTCTAAATTAACTCGTTCGCCCGAATTAAAATCTAATTTCAATTCCGCGTCGAAATCCAATTTCGAATAATATATCGAATATGTTATTTTATCGATTAATTCCAAATTAATCGTTTTCTCTCTTTAATTGATATTTTATCGCAGATAAAATATCTCCGTAATTAATCCCAGATTAATTTTCTCTCTCATCTAATTAATCCCAGATTAATAAAGTGCGAGACATACGTCATCAGTGAATCTTCGGGAAGCGACCCATGAGATTCCCGGATATGTTGGCAGTAAATCTGGTCGTCGGACTATCCGAACACGTAAGTACCTAGTACTACGTTTATACCGATTTACAATACAAGGTTGGCTTCTAGCAAAGCGCCATGCCAACCCAATTCTACAGAAATATCCTTACATGAATATGTGATCTATATCAGGCGTAGTATATATTGTATTGCGTATATCGATCCAGTATCGGATGTCACGTGCAAGGCCTAGGGTTGGAAATGTGTTTGCCCCGTACGAAGCACATATCGGATCTCTGGTAAATAGTCTCTATAATCGGATAAAAATGAGCTAGTCATAATATCCCGATAGCTGCATCATATAAGAGAACAAGTTCTGTATCCTACGTGACCATCATCTACACTATGACTGGAGTGATACTTTCATCTTGACATCACACCCAATACACTACGATTCTCAATATACCCAGAAGAGGCGTACACAAAACCCCGTTAAAGCCCTGGATGACCAAAACCAAAGTTTGTTGATTGTCGCAAGTATTAGCGATGCAAGTCTCAAGTTAAGACTGAATACACCTACCCTGATTCGGACTTCCATAGACACATAGTCATTCTACCAATGGAATTCCGAGGGGTCTATCCAGAGCGAAGCTGTTTTCCGTACCATCGGTAAAACACAACCTCATACTACACTTGCATGAGCATCCTATACCCAAATATATGTTAACTATGTCGTTATGCCCTCACAACGCGCACAAGTGTAATACTAGTCTTTTCCGTATTATCGATGTCCAATCTCGATAATACTCTGACTAGGGATATTTAATGATTAAACCATCGTAGATTGATATTGTCTCAAATCATTTCAATCCAGAACTAATCATATGGACCTTTCATCATTTATACATCTTGGTAATCTAATTACAAATGATGAAAGAGCAATTTCCTTTGTCACATAGTTAATTTGTACAACAACACCATGATCTGTACAAATAGTGACGCTATGGGTCATAACTGTCCAACAATCTCCCACTTGGCCTATAGCCAGTCACTCGAGTGTCTTACCCCCGAACTATGTACGGTTCGCTCAAATTACTAAGAAAAGACTTTCGTCAGGGGATTTGCATAACTATCGTCTGATGCGATTTATTCGATCATCACATCGCCACGATGTATGATCCGAACGAATTAGATGAATATTCGAAGTATTTATCTGGATCGTTGATGAGACCATTAATTCTTTAGCCTGTGCTAAAGCCTAGCTCAGCTGCTAACAGAACTACTCCTAATCTGATTAGGATTATTATCGACCCAGAAGGCTTCTATTGCTACCTCAGCTGCAGCAATAATCCATTTTGTTGTTTATTCGGTAACAGTATCTTGCATGGAAGATTTCCAGCTCACTGTTCCGTTATTCAAACGTTATAGTACCGTTGTTACGACTTATAGTCGATTTATCGGTTAGGAAACTTGCAGCAGAGAACCCAGTCACTTCAAGTTCTTCTTCTCCATAGTTTAAGACAGTATCCTTAGATCTCTAAGATACTAAAGCATGTTCTTAACATCAATCCAGTGACCATCACTTGGATTAGCTTGATTGTGACTCCATATGCTCAAAGCGTATGAGACACCAGGTCGCGTACATTTTTCAATGTACGATTTTTCGGAGAGTATCAACAACTTTTAGATCTATCCCAGTAGATCTTTATTCCTAGAATAAAGGTTGTTTCTCCCAAGAATTCTATGGAGAATTATCATGAAAGCCAAGCTTTCACCGATTGTATTTATGGGAATATCATTTCCAAGAAATGACATGTCATCATTACTTAGGACATTCACTGTCAGTGCGCTCCCACTAACCTCCTTATATACACAAGAATCATTTTCGTTTTGAATTAAATCATATACCATTATGAATACATCAAAACGATAATTCCAAGAACGTATTGTTGCATCAATCCATACATGGATCGAATAACCTGCAAACCTTGTTTGCTAGTTTAGGTACGAAAAAACCATCAGGATGTTGTAAAAATCCTCCAAAAGGTTTCCATTAAGGAAAGCGATTTTGACGTTCAGCTGACATATTTCATAAATGAAACATGCAGCATCAGCAAACATTATCCAAATGCACTTACCGAGGCAACAGGTAAAAGGTTTCGTCGTAATTAACACAATGTTGATAACGATACCTTCCCGCAACAAGCCTAGCTTAGTACGTTGGTTTGTTGCCTTCCATGTACGCCTTCCTTGAAGACTTATATAGAACTTATAGGCACAATGCCTTGCGGTACAACAACTAGTGTCCAAACATAGTTGGTTTACATGGGATCCATTTCGGACTTTATGGCACTTTGCCATAATAGGGAGTTGATACCTTGTATCACTTCCTCAGACGTAGTCAGTTCGTTTTTCTCAATAAGATTGACATCTTGGCAAATAGCGCAAGGCACACCTTACTTCGATATTCTAGAAACCTGAGGCTTGGCCAAAGGCTTCTGGAGTGTTGAAACTGGCAAAGGCAAGATCATTATAATCTTCTGGGAAGATAAAAGACATATCCCAAAATATCTGCCTAAATTATGGCAAACGGGATCGCGAAAGCATGACTGCCATTTGAACAAGGCAGACATGAAGGAATCGAAGATGGTGCAAGGCTCCGACTTCAAATATGTTTGTCATAATTATGTTCACTACTAGTATTAAATTGGATTTTAAATACATAGTGTGGTACTTAAATATGTACTGATGTTCAGAATCTGCTATGAGCAGGATAATGACTTCAGTTGAGATTTATCTGCGAATTGAAAATGGGATGAAAGTCGTTATTTTAACCGTAGATACCTAAGTTTAGGAACTACCCTTTGGGTGTGTACTTAAATTAGGAAACTGTTAAAATGTAACTAGTTTGACTAGATATATTATCTCTATATCAGGGTTTAACCCGTTGTGTGTATACCTTTATATTCTAGAACACTAAAGTGTTTTATTATATAAAGATGATATTGAGATAAACACATTAGATGTGAATAACATAATTTATATTTTGAATATAAATAATATCTCAAACATATAACATGACAAACAAAAAACTCAAACTGATTTGATCAGGAGAAACTAAAATATGGCATTGTAGTCTGGGACACATTTAAACAAGAATCGTATATCCACACTTTTGAAGAGTGGGTACCAGGACTAATTTGATTCTATTCAAATAAAGTCTACGAATCTAGTTTATTAGGCAAAGTGTCTAAAATACTATTTACTTGGTAAAAGTGTAAATGTCACCATTCTGTTAGCCCTAGGTCATAGTGAAGCAAGTGGGCCCATGTCTAGTTAGGCTAGTTGTGGATTTGAATATTTCGTGACCTTTACGGATGTGGCATCACGTTATGGTTATGTGTTTCTTTTGAAGAACACAAATCAGAAACTTTTATAGTTTCGACACGAAATAGACAAACAGATCGGCTAAAGTATTATACCGTCACGGTTAGACTGTAATGTAAAATACTTAAGTAATAAGTTTCTCATATACTTGAAAGAGTATAGTATTCTTTCAAAGAGGACTCATTCCGAAACACGTCATTTGACGTTGTGTCCGAACTGAGTAACCGAATTTTGTTGCACATGATAAGGTTAATCATGAGTCGCTCTGAGCTACCATTTCCTTCAACAGATATACATTAACAGTGCAGAACTTATTTTGAATAAGTAACTATAAAATCTGTTTGACAGATTTCATATTAGATATGAACAGGAAAGAAATTAGGTTTCTCATCCCTGAAAATTTGGATATGCTAGGCATATGATTGGATAATACCAAACTAAAACCCAAATTGGATAAGTGCCAATTGTAGGTTATCCTAGGGATACCAAAGTATAGTACTTATACAACTCACATGAGAACAATTTAATTGTTGCTCACCATGCGGTTTTCCTAAGAGGAATACTGATATGCAGTGGTAAGTGGGAGGATAGTATAACTCGATGAAAATCGAAGTAATACTATTCCTGGCACCGATTCCTTAATGGAACACAAATAGTTCATCAAGGATGAAACTATACCAGTAATCTTCAAATACACAAGAACCACGTAAGTCGGAGAGAGTCAGAAAACAACCTGGGGTATGGGTTTCTGATCTCACCTCGTTAAGATGTCAACTGACTATGTATAAGGAAGTGATACAAGGTATCGACTCCCTATTATGGTAAAGTGCCATGACATCCGAAATGGATTCTATGTATATCAACTTAGTTTGGATACTAGTTGATGTATCGCAAGGCATTGTGCCTATTGGTACTATATGAGTCTTCAAGGAAGACATACATGGATGGCAACATACCAACGTATAAAGCTAGGCTTTTAGCGGAAAGGTATCGTTATCAACATTGTGTTGATTACGATTCAACCTTTTACCTGTTGCCACGGTAAATCCATTTGGATAATGCTTGCTAAAGCTGCATGTTTCATTTATGAAATATTTCAGCTATACGGGAAAATCGCTTTCCTGAAAAGGAAACCTTTTGGAGGATGTTTACAACATCCTGTCGGTTTTGTCGTACCATAACTAGCAAACAAGGTTTGCAGGGTATTCGATCCTTTTTTAGATTGAAGCAAGCATTAGATTCTTGGAATTATCGTTTTGATGTAATCATAATAGTTTATGATTTAATTCAAAACGGAAATTATTCTTGTGTATATAAGGAGGTTAGTGGGAGCGCACTGACAGTGGATGTCCTATAAAATAATGATAATATGTCATTTCTTGGAAATGATATTCCCATAATACAATCAGTGAAAGCTTGGCTTTCATGAAACTCTCCAAGAAATCGTATATTGAAAAATATACGTGACCTGGTGTCTCATACGCTTTGAGCATATTGATTCACAAACAGGCCAATCCAAGTGATAGTCACTGGATTGATATTAAGAACATCCATTAGTATCTTAGAGATCTAACGATGTTGTCTTAATCTATGGAGATGGAAAACTTGAATTGACTGGGATCACTACTGCAAGTTTCCTAAACCGATTAAACGACTATAAGTCACAAACGGTACTATACAGTTTGAATAACGGAACAGTGAGCTGGAAATCATCCAAGCAAGATACTATTATGGAATAAACAACAAATGCGGGTTATTGCTGCAGCTGAGGCAGCAATAGAAGCCATTTGGGTCGATAATAAATCTAATTAGATTAGATATAGTTCTTTTAGCAGCTGAGCTGGGCTTCAGCGCAAGCTAAAGAATTAATGGTCTCATCAACGATCCAGATACATACTTTGATATTCATCTGATTCGTTCGGATCATACATCGTGGCGATGTGATGATCGAATAAATCACATCAGATGATAATCATGCAAATCCACTGACGAAAGCCTTTTCTCAGCAGTTTGAGTATTATCGAGATCGGACATCGAGAAATACGTAAAAGACTAGTATTACACTTGTGCGCGTTGTTAGGGCACAACAACATAGTTCTCATATATTTGGGTATAGGATACTCATGCAAGTGTAATAAGAGGTTGTGTTTTACCGATGGTATGGGAAACAGCTTCGCTCTGGATAGACCCCCTCGAAATTCCATTAGTAGTATGACTATGTGTCTATGGAAGTCCGAAATCAGGGTAGGTGTATTTGGTCTTAACCTGAGACTTACACCGCTAATGCTTACGATAATCAATATACTTTGGTTTTGGTCGTCCAGGGCTTTAACCGGTTTCTATCTACACCTATTCTGGGTATATCGAGAATCGTAGTGTGTTGGGTGTGATGTCAAGACGGAAGTGTCACTCCAGTCATATGGAGATGATAATTACGTAGGGATACAGAACTGGTTCTCTGAAAAGGTTGAAACCGTCGGGATAATATGACTTGGTCATGATTATCCGATATTAAAGAGACTAGTTGCTCGTAATCCGATATATGCTTCGTACGGGGCAGACTCTGTACCAGCCCCAGGCCTTGCATTTGATCATCCGATACTGGATCGAAATACGCAATACTACGTATACTACGCCTAATATAGATCTTTATTCCTATAAGGATATTTCTGGATAATTGGGTAGGCATGGCGTTTTGCTAGAAGCCAACTTTGTCTTGTAAATTGGTACAAATGTAGTACTAGGTACTTACGTGTTCGGATAGTCCGACGACCGAATTTACTGCCAACATATCTAAGGATTTCATGGGTCGCTTCCTGAAGATTCACCGATGACGTATGACTCGCACTTTTTATTAATATGGGATTAATTAGATGAGAGAGAAATTAATCTGGGATTAATTGCAGAGATATTTTATCTGGGATAAAATATCATTTAAAAAGAGAGATAACGATTACTTTGGAATTAATCGATAAATTAATATATTAGATATATTAAACAAAATTGGATTTCGACGCGGAATTAAAATTAGATTTTAATTCGGGCGAACGAGTTAATTTAGAATTAATTCGTTAGCAACGTGAATAGTGATTTTGCTAGGGAAAATCATTTAATTACGTCGCAACGGAAAATTCGTTAATTTGGAATTAGCGAACCCGAGCCCGGGATTATTTGCGAGCACATTCGCATTTTGAATTCGAGTGCGGCACGCAAGTCAAATCAAGTGTCAAATCTCTAGTCACATCAAGCGTCAAATCATGTCACTTTGAGTGATGTGACATTTGCTTGATTGACTTATGTGAGTTGATGGTAGTTGTTGGAATGGTTGTTGGATATTATTATTTGACTTATGGAAAGCCAAATATTTGGTAAATCCTTTATTTATTTTTTGAAAATATATATTGTGTATTAGATACACATTTTAACCAACTAACACTCATCTCTCTCTTTCATCCTTCTCCCTCTCATTCACGCCCTTGGGGCTATTTTTCCTCTGGTTTGGCAGTGAACTGCCGTGAGCCAATAAGAAAAATGGGAAGCAAAAGTCGTGATTTTTTGGCAAAATCGGGAGTGCTAGCACACTACGAAGTCATGCGAAGGTGATAGGGAAGTCCACCCATGAGCCAGGAATCATTTGAAGAAGCTTGGAGCTTGGATTCTTGAGCAACAATGGCCAAAAATGGAGCATGGACAACAGCTCACTGCCGAGCAGTCCAGTGGGTAGAAAATCATTTTTGTTGCCTCGCGCGTCGCTCAACCTATCGATGTGAGTATTCCGCAACTCCGTGATGTATTCGCATGTTTATTTCTTACTTGATATTCGATCCTTGGGGCCGTAGAACTCCAACAGTGTGGGCCCCACTTTAATTCAATTCCGAGTGGGCCCGCAAACACATTCCGGGCTCGGGTTCATTAATTCCGAATTAACAAATTTTTCGTTGCGACTTAATTAAATCAAATTTAATTAAATAATAATGCCTAGCAAAATTATCATTTAAAGTCGCTTGCGAATTAATTCTAAATTAATTTTTTCGCCCGAGTTAAAATCTAATTTTAATTCTGTTATGAAATCTAATTTCATTTAATATATCGAATAATAATTTTTATCGATTATTCTGAATTAATCGTTCTCTCTCTATTAATTGAATCTTATCCCAGATAAAATCTTTCCGCAATTAATCCTAGATTAATATTCTCTCTCTTATAATTAATCCCAGATTAATTATGTTTGAGTCATACATCATCGGTGAATCTTCGGGAAGCGACCCATGTGATCCCTAGATATGTTGGCAGTAAATATGATTATCGGACTATCCGAATACGTGCGTACCCCGTACCATATTTTTACCGATTTATAAGACATGGTTGGCTTCTAGCAAAGCACCGTGCCTACCCAATTCTCCAGAAATATTCTTTTAAGGAATATGTAATCTTTGTCAGGTGTAGTATACGTAGTATTGCGTATTGCGATCCAGTATCGATATCACATGCTAGGCCTAGGGCTGGAATTGTGTCTTCCCCGTACTAAGCATATATCGGATCTCTGGTAACTAGTCTCTATAATCGGATAATCATGACCTAGTCATATTATCCCGATGACTGCAGTACTTAAGAGTACTAGTTGCGTATCTTGCGTGATCATCATCTCCATATGACTGGAGTGATACTTTCCTCTTGACATCACACCCAATACACTACGATTCTCAGTATACCCAGAAGAGGCGTACACAGAACCTGTTAAGCCAGCCCACGACCAAAACCAAAGTATACTGATCATCGCAAGTATTAGCGATGCAAGTCTCAGGTTAAGACCAAATACACCTACCCTGATTCGGATTCCCATAGACACATAGTCATACTACCAATGAGACTCCGATGGGTCTATCTAGAGCGAAGTTGTTTCCATACCATCGGTAAAAAGTACCTCCTATTACACTTGCATGAGTATCCAATACCCAAATATACGAGAACTATGACGTTACACTTCCATAACGCACACAAGTGTAATACTAGTCTATTCCGGATTATCGATGTCCAGTCTCGATAATACTACGACTAGGGATATTTAACGATTAAACCTTAGTGGATTAACATTGTCTCATATCTTATTAATCCGGTACTAATCATATGGACTTTTATCATTTATATATCTCGGTAATCCAATTACAAATGATAAAAGAGCAAATTCCTTTGACACATAGTTTATTTGTACAACAACACCATATTCTGTACAAATAGTGATGCTATAGGTCATAATTATCCAATAATCTCCCACTTGGCCTATAGCCAATCACTCAAGTGTCCTACACCTGAACTGTGTATAGGTCGCTCAAACTTCTGCTGAGAAACATCTTTCATCAACGGATATACAAGGTTATCATCTGATGCTATTTATTCGATCATCACATCACTACGATGTATGATCTTACGAATCAGATGAAATGGTTGAAGTAAATACTTAGATCGTTGATGAGACCATGATTCCTTAGCATGTGCTATAGCCTAGCTCAGTTGCTAACAGAACTACTCCTAATCCAATTAGGATTATATAGATCCAAAATGCTTCCTTTGCTGCCTCAGCTGCATCAATGTTCCACTTTTTGTTATTTATTTGGCAACAGTATCTTGCTTGGAAGATTTCCAGCTCACTATTTCGTTATTCAAACTATGTAGTACCCTTATTGCGACTTACAATCGTTTTTATCAGTTTGGAAACTTGCAACGGTGAACCCAGTCACTTCAAGTTCTCCTTCTCCATAACTTAAGAAAGCATCCTTAGTTCGTCTAAGATACTTAAGGATGTTCTTAACATCAATCCAGTGACCATAACATGGATTGGCCTGATTATGACTCCATATGCTCAAAGCATATGAGACACCAGGTCGCGTACATATTTTTCAATGTACGAATTCTCGGAGAGTGTCAACAACTTTTAGATCTATCCCAGTAGATCCTTATTCCTAGAACAAAGGTTGCATCTCCCAAGTATCCCATGGAGAATTTTAATGAAAAACAAGCTTTCACCGATTGTATTATGGGAATGTCATTTCCAAGAAATGATATGTCATAATTATATAGGACAATCATTGTCAGTGTGCTCCCACTAACCTTCTTATATACACAAGAATCTTTACCGTTTTGAATCAAACCATATACCATTATGAACTTATCAAAACGTTAGTTCCAAGAATGCAATGCTTGCTTCGATCCATAAATGGATCTATTTATCTTGCAACCCTTGTTTGCATGTTTTACACGAAAAAACCGTCAGGATGTTGCATACAAACATCCTCCAAAAGGTTTCCGTTTAAGGAAAGCGGTTTTGACGTACCATGTGACATATTTCATAAATGAAATATGCAACATTAGCAAGCATTATCCAAATGGATTTAATCATGCAAATAGATAAAAGGCTTCGTCGTAGTCGACACTATGTCGTTGATGATACCCCTTTTTGTACAAGCCTAGCTTTGTACGTTTGTATGTTGTCATCCATGTCGGTCTTATTTGAAGACACATTTAGTACAAATATGCACAATGCCTTCTGGTACATCAACCAGTGTCCAAACTTAGTTGGTATACATGGAATCCATTTCGGACTTCATGGCACTTTGCCATAAAATGAGTCGATACCTTGTATCACTTCCTTATACGTAGTCGGTTTGTCTTCCTCAAAAAGATTGACATCTACATGAGGTGAGAACAGAAACCCATACCTCCCAGGTTGTTTTATGACTCTCTCCGACCTAAGCAGTTCTTGTGTATTCGAAGATTATTGGTACAGTCTCATCCCTGATGAACTGTTGGTGTTCCGTGAGGACTCGGTGCCTGGAACAGTATTACTCTGATTTTCATCGAGTTCTACTTTCCTCCCACTTACCACTGCATATAGGTATTTCTCTTAGAAAAACCACATGGACAGCAACAATTACATTGTTCTCTTGTGAGTTATATAAGTATTATACTTTGGTTTCCTTAGGACAACCTACAAATAAGGCATTTATCCAATTTGGGTTCTAGTTTGGTATCATCCAAACATATGCCCAACATTCCTAAATCTTCAGGAATGTGTAAATATATAGAGTCTGTCCAACAGACTTTTGAAGGAAGCTTATTCAAAATAAATATTGCATTTTTTAATACGTATCCCTATAAGGAAATAAGTAGCTCAGAGCGACTCATCATTAACCTTACCATGTCCAACAAAGTTCAGTTTCTCTGTTCGGACAAACCGTCAAATTGAGGTGTTCCGGGAGGAGTCCACTATGAAAGAATACTATACTCTTTTAATTAATCTTGAGCCTCATATGTTTAAGTATATTACACTATGGTCCGACCGTAATGTTTTTAATACTTTTACTAGTCTATTTTCTTGCTTCGTGTCGAAACTCTTTGAATTACTCAAAATTTTCTGACTTGTGTTTCATAAGATACACATAATCGTAACGCGATGCTACATCCGTAAAGGTTATGAAGTATTCATATCCACCTCTAGCCTATCTAGACATGGGCTCACTTACGTCACTATTAACGAGGGGTAACAGCTCGGTGGCACTTGCACTTTTATCAAGTAAAAGGTGTTTTAGGCACTTTGCCTAATAAACTAGATTCGTAGACATTATTTGAATTAGAATCAAATCCGTCCTATTATCCACTCTTCGAAAGTGTGGATATACGAGTCTTGTTAATGTGTCTCATACATCAATGCCACTTTTAAGTCTCAACAGATTTATAAGTTTGAGCTTTTATTTGTCATATTATATGTTTGAGATTTGTTTATATTCAAAATATAAATATTGTTATTCACATCTAATGTGTATATCTCAATATCATCTTTATAAACAAAACACTTAGTGTTCTAGAATCAAAAGTTATACCCGCAACGGGTTAAACTAGATACAGAGATAATATTCCTAGTCAAACTAGATACATTATAACAGTCTCCTAATTTAAGTACATGCCCAAAATGGCAGTTCCAAAAATTAGGTTTCTACGGTTAAAACAGCGACTCTCATCCCGTTTTTGATTCGTAGGTCCATCTCACCTGAAGTCAGTATCCTGCTAATCAGTAGATCCCGCACATCAGTACATATGTATGTTCCACATCCAGTATCTAAAATCCAATTTTAAAACCAGCAGTGGACATGTTTATAACAAACATACCTGAAGCCGGACCCTTGTCTGTCTTCACTTCCTTCATGTCTGCCTTGTCCATACGGCAGTCACGCATCCAGTGACCCTGCTTGCCACAGTTTAGGCATACATTTTCGGATATGTCTTTTGTCTTCCTAGAAGACTGTGATGATTTAGCCTTGCCTTTTTCTTCATATCTCTAGAAGCCTTCGGCGAAGCCTTGACCTTCTGGGATGTTGAAGTAAGATGCGCATTGCGCTTCTTGCCCTTTTGCAAGCTCTGGCTATGTCTCATTGAGCATAGCCATTAACTCTCCAAGAATTTTCTTTTGCAATTAGTACTTCGAAGATCTAAGAATAGATCTATGAAGATCCTTCAATTTCAATATCATACTATAAGGATCTAATCCTTAGTTCTAACAAAGAAATTAAGGAATCATTGCGGCAAGCATAACGGATTGAGCACTAAAGTTATCATCACCATGAGTCTTCCAAAGCTGATGCTCCACTATTTTCTCAACTCCAGGCTAAGGCCCGAGATGCCACTCTATCAAATAAAGTAACTTCTCGGCTCCCAAGACTATCCTGAGGTTCTATTCCCAATTTGAAAATTCAAGCCGCTTAAAGACATTTTCACCCAGGATTATATTTTAAACACTAATCTTTCAATTATCTTGATTCCAATAGTCCAACTATCCAATCAACGATTTCGGGTATTATAATGATTTCTATAGTCTAACTATATAATCAACTACTATTTGATTTGTTAAATTCAAATATATTGATTACTATAATCCAATTATATAATCAACTATAAATGAACTAGTTTGAATACAGTCCAACTGTTTAATTAAAACAACAATTGAATATTAGTACAACTAATATAAGTAAATTTTTAATGACGAAAAATTGAAATGAGCACGTATTGGCAAGTAGTTAAATGAAATTACAAATTTAATATTTGCCTCCCAGTATTTTTCGGCGAGCCTCTAACCCTGTGTGGAGTACTCGGGAAACCTAGTTTCCTAGTGGGATAGGATCCCGTTAAATAATACACAACCTTGACTTTGGCCAACAAGTTGTATGCTATTTAACTAGGTAGATCTCTAAGATCAATTGGATCTAATCCAATACCTAGATCCAATAGGTGGACTTCCAAGTCCGTAACATATATCCAATATATGCCAATATACCCAATATATTCCCAAACATTTTCCTCTAAATCAACTAAGACTTGGCTTTGGCTCAACAAGCTTAATGATTCTAGTTAAGCGTGACCCATTGACAATGGAAAGCTTCGTAATCGAGGCCGATGAACAAGAAGTGACCTTGACTTTGGCCACCAAATCACAACTTGCCCAAGGCTTACGATATGGAACAAAGCCTTCATGATTCAAACACATCCGCGATGGAAAAAGGCCTTGACTTTGGCCAACAAACCAATGCCAATCTTGTATCTTGAGAGAGAATCACTCAATGGAAGTAAAATGCTTAATATTTGTTGAAGGTTTTTCACATAAATTGGCAACCAATTTATTATCTTTGATTAGGTCTCATCATAGACCCTTAAGCATGCATTCTAAAAGCATAATAAGGCGCGATAAATAAATTAATAATGATATGCGGATAGATATCTCACAAATTATTCTAGAACAAATCACTTCATTTCCTCTCCCCGACTAGCACTATTCTAACTTCTACCCAATTACATAATACTTCTAAAGAAACCTCATTAACATTGAGGGGAATAGGTGAGAAGAGAATTACAAAAAGTCAAGAGATAAAGGCTGGATACGCAGGTCCAATTTAATAAATTCTAAATTTATTACAACAATTTCCAAAATTTCCCTCACCCATCTAATATCCATCTGATATACATTATTCATACAATACATCCATGTATTCACACAAAGCATGTTATCAATCAATCTAATCCAAATAATTAATATTTGATTAATGACCATCCAATGTTCAAACAATGATTTGATTTGCGCGAGTCCAACTCGTTTAAGAATAAATACTCAAAGTAAGTATTCTTGAATTATATCGAACTACAATTTTAAATCCAATTTAAATTATATTCAATACTAATTCATATTTAATTCCAAATTAAATAATTACACTTTCAATAGTGCCTTTTTAGACTTCGATTCCAAATCCAATCTTAACAAGTCTCAAAGGCCCAATTAGTATCCAATACTATTCAATGAAAGTCCAATGGGCTTTCAATTAATTCTTAAGGCATGGGCTTTGGCAATTATGGGTCAAACCCAAGATGCCAAGGCCCAATTAGGAATCACCCTATGCCAAAAATCAATTTAGGGCCATTAGCCCAATTAAAATTTTAAAGGCCAATTTATTATATTTGAACTTTATGGAATGGTTTTAGGCCCAAATTTGGATCCAATCCAATTGTCCTAAACCAACTTGGCTCAACCAAGCCCATAAGGCCGAAATATAAGATCAATAGCCCAATTCCAAATTAAAGACTAATTTATTAAATTACAATATTCCAAATATCATAATTTTTTTAATTAAAGTGTATAGCCATAATTAATTATTCAAATTAACATTTCCAAAATACCAATTTACATAATTAATCATGCTTAATTATATTCAACACATGTCCAACATTATTGAAACAAAATCAAGTCATTTACATGCTCTTTAACTCACAGCAATGATGGGATTTTTATATCAATTTTGATTTCAATCCAATTAAATCACAAATCAATATATCCAAGTATTTTAAACACATCCAATGGCCTAAAATCAAAATCACCATGAGCTACAAAGGGTCTCTTTATTCGGTCAAGCCCTCAAATTTGGGGAAAAATAATCCAATCATGTTTTCATAAAATTAATCATGCATAACTCTTAGTTATCATTATCTAAGCATACTTAAACACTCAATTTGATTAAATCATGCTCCAAGCAAAAATACCAAAATTCAAGTATATAAACCCTAATTCAATTTCATGCTTAAATTGGGCTCTGATTGTTGGGTTCTCTAAGAACAATAACCAAGATCATTAAGCATAAAACATGTGAATACGCAAAGTAAAGTAGCGGAAAATACTCACTTTGATTGGCTAAGTGGATGTAGGAGATAACAAAATTTTGCCTCCATGGATGTTGCTCCAAGCTTCTCCTTTGATGTATGTTGAGCTTCCAAGCTTGATTCTTGAATTCCAAACTCATGGGAAAGGTTTCCCTATCACCTTGGTTTGATCTCTTTGAGTGCTAGCTGTTGAAAAATTTGCAACAAATCTTCAAATTTCTTCTTGAAAGTTTCGGCCAAGAAAGAGGGTTGGAGAGGGAGAGTTCTTTTTTTTTCAATTTTTATGTGTGTTATAATTTTCCAAAATTCAACAAAGTGTGTTGAGAGAAAAATTGCATTTAATGCTCTCAACCACCTCCATCACCAAAAGGTGACTTGACACATACCACAAAACTTTGATGTGACTTCCATCACAAAAAGTGACTAATGATGTGGGCCCCACTTGATTAAAAATTGGAGTGGGCCTGCAAACACATCCCGGTCTCGGGTTCGTTAATTCCAAATTAACGAATTTTCCGTTCCGGCTTAATTAAATCAAATTTAATTAAATAATCTTGCATAGCAAAATTACTATTAAAGTCGCTCGTGAATTAATTCTACATCAAAACGATGGTTCAAAGAACCTAATGCTTGCTTCAATCCATAAATGGATCGACTTAACTTGCAAACCTTGTTTGATTATTTTGGTACGATAAAACCGTCAGGATGTTTTAAACATCCTCCAAAAGTTTCCGTTAAGGAAAGCGATTTTGATGTTCAGCTGCCATATTTCATAAATGAAATACGCAGCATTATTAAGCATTATCCAAATGGATTTAACCATGGCAACGGGTAAAATTTTTCGTCGTAATCGACACTATGTTGATGACGATACCTTTTCTGTACAAGCCTAGCTGTGTACATTTGTATGTTGCCATTCATGTATGTCTTCCTTGAACACTCATTTAGTACCAATAGGCACAATGCCTTCTGGTACAACCACCTCTGTCCAAACTTGGTTGGTATACATGTAATCTATTTCGGACTTCATGACATGTTACCATGAAATGAGTCGATACCTTTTATCACTTCATCATACATAGTCGATTTTTCTTTGTCAATAAGATTGAGATCTTTATGAAGTGAGATCAGAAACCTATACCTCTCAGGTTGTTTTCTGACTCTCTCTGACTTACGCGGTTCTTGTGTATTCGAAGTTTGTGGTACAATTTCATCCCTGATGAACTGTTTGTGTTCCGTTAAAGAATCGATGTCTGGAACAGCATCACTCTGATTTTCATCGAGTTTTACTTTCCTCCCACTTACCACTGCATATAGGTATTCCTCTTAGGAAAACTGCATGGAGAGCAACAATTATATTATTCTCTTGTGAGTAGTATAAGCACTATACTTTGGTTTCCCTATGACAACCTATAAATAGGCACTTATCCGATTTTGGGTTATAGTTTGGTATCATCCAAACATATGCCCATCATTCCCAAATCTTCAGGAATGAGAAACCTAGTTTCTTTCCTGCTCATATCTAATATGAAGTCTGTCTAACAGATTTTTCATGGAAATTTATTCAAAATAAGTATTGCACTGTTTAATGTGTATCCCGTGAAGGAAATTGGTAGCTCAGAACGACTCATCATTAACCTTATCATGTCCAACAAAATTCGGTTTCTCTGTTTGGACACACCGCTCAATTGAGGTGTTCCGGGAGGAGTCCACTGTGAAAGAATACCATACTCTTTCAAGTAATCGAGAAACTTATATGTTTAATTATTTTCCATCATGGTCCGACCGTAATGTTTTAATACTTTTACCAGTCTGTTTTTATACTTCTTGTCGAAACTCTTTGAATTTATCAAAAGTTTCTGATTTATGTTTCACAAGAAACACATAACCATAACGCGATGTCACATCCTTAAAGGTTACGAAGTATTCATATCCACCTCTAGCCTAGCTAGATATGGGCCCACTTACGTCAATATGAACGAGGGCTAACAGATCAGTGGCACTTGCACTTTTACCAAGTAAAAGGTGTTTTAGGCACTTTGCCTAATAAACTAGATTCATAGACGTTATTTGAATTAGAATCAAATCTGTCCTAGTACACACTCTTCGAAAGTGTGGATATACAAGTCTTGTTAATGTGTCACATACAATAATGCCACAAATAAGTCTCATCTGATTAATTCAGTTTGAGCTATTTTTTGTCATGTTATATGTTTGAGATTCATTTATATTCAAAATATAAATATTGTTATTCACATCTAATGTGTTTATCTCAATATCATTTTTATAAATAAAACACTTAGTGTTCTAGAATATAAAGGTATACCCGCAACGAGTTATACTAGATATAGAGATAATATTTCTAGTCAAACTAGACACATCATAACAGTTTCCTAATTTAAGTACATGCCCAAACGGTAGTTCATAAACTTAGGTTTCTATGGTTAAAACAGTGACTCTCGTCCTGTTTTCGACTCGTAGGTAGATCTTATCTGAAGTTAGTCTCCTGCTAATCGGCAGATTCTGCACATCAGTATATATTTATGTACCACATCTAGTATCAAAAAATCCAATTTTGAAACTAATAGTGAACATGTTTATAACAAACATACATGAAGCTGGCGCCTTGCCCGTCATCATTTCCTTCATGTCTGCCTTGTCCATATGGTAGTCACGCTTCAGTGACCCCATTTGCCACATTTTAGGTAGACTTCTTGGGATATGTCATTTCTCTTCCTCGAAGATTGTGATGATTTTGCCTTTGCCCCCTTTTAGAAGCTCTGGATCCACTTCCTAGAGCCTGGCCATCAACTCTCCAAGAGTTTTCTCTTGGTTCATAATGAACCTGCCCCAGCTTTCGGGTAGAGACAATAAGATCAAATCTTTGGTAGTCTCGGCCACGTAGGTAATGCCCAGCTAACCTAGCTGATCGATGTCAGCAATCATCTACGACACCTAGTGCTCGACAGATGTACCCTCTGACATACGCGAGCGAAAGAGCTTCTTTTGCAATTCATACTTCTAAGATCTAAGGATAGATATATGAAGATCCTTCAATTTCAATATCATACTATACGGATTTAATCCTTAGTTCTGACAAAGAAATTAAGGAATCATTGCGGCAAGCATAACGGATTAAGCATAAAAGTTTTCATCACCATGAGTCTTCCAAAACTCATGCTCCACTATTTGCTTAACTCCAGACTCAGGCCCAAGATGTTTCTATATCAAATAGAATAACTTCTCAATTCCCAGGACTTTCCCGAGGTTTTATTTCCAATCTGAAAATTGGAGCCGTTTAAAGACATTTATCACCCCGGATTATGTTTTAAATACTAATCTTTCACTTATCTTGATTTTAATAGTCCAACTATCTAATCAACGATTTCGAGTACAATCAAATATAATGACTACTATAGTCTAACTATATAATCAACTACTATTTGATTGGTTAAATTCAAATATATTTGATTACTATAATCCAATTATATAATCAACTCTAAATGAAGTAGTTTGAATACATTCCAACTGTTTAATTAAAACAACAATAAAATATTAGTCCAACTAATATATTTATATATTAATGACTAAAAATGAAATGAGCGCGTATTGGCAAGTGTCTAAACGAAATTGCAAATTTAGTACTTGCCTCCCACTATTTTTCGGCGAGCCTCTAACCCTCTTTAGAGTACTCGGGAAACCTAGTTTCCTAGTGGGCTAGGATCCAGTTAAATAACACACAATCTTGACTTTGGCCAACAAATTGTATGATACTTAACTAGGTAGATCTCGACGATCAATTGGATCTCCTCCAATTCCTAGATCCAGTAGGTGGACTTCCAAGTCCGAAACATATATCCAATATATTCCCTAACCTTTTCCTCTGAATCAACTAAGCCTTGGCTTTGGCACAACAAGCTTAATGATTCCAGTTAAGCGGGACTCATTGACTTTGGAAAGCTTCGTAATCGATGTCGATGGACAAGAAGTGATCTTGACTTTGGCCAACAAATCACAACTTGGACAAGACATGCGATATGGAACAAAGCCTTCATGATTCAAACACATCCGCGATGGACAAAGGTCTTGACTTTGGCCAACAAACCAGTGCCAATCTTGGATCTTAAGAGAGAATCACTCAATGGAAGGAAATCGCTTAATATTTGTTGAGGGTTTTCGCGTAATTGGCAACCAATTAATTATCTTTGATTAGGTCTCATCATACACCCTTAAGCATGCATTCTAAAAGCATAATAAGGTGCGGTAAATAAATTAATAATGATATGCGGATGGATATCTCACAAATTGTTCCTAGAACAAATCACTACATTTCCTCTCCCCGGCTAGCACTATTATAACTTCTACCCAATTACATAACACTTCTAAAGAAACCTCAATTACATTGAGGGGAATATGTGAGAAGAGAATTACAAAGAATCGAGAGATAAAGGCTGGACACGCAGGTCCAATTTAATAAATTCTAAATTTATTATAACAATTTCCAAAATTACCCTCACCCATCTAATATCCATCCGATATACATTATTCATACATCACATCCATATATTCACATAAAACATGTTATCAATCAATCTAATCCAATTAATTAATCTTTATTTAATGACCATCCAATGTTCAAACAACGATTTGATTTGCGCGAGTCCAACTCGTTTAAAAATAAATACTCAAAGTACGAATTCTTGAATTATATCGAACTACAATTTTAAATCCAATTTATTTTGTATTCAATACTAATTCGTTATTTAATTCCAAATTAAATAATTACACTTTTAATGCGCCTTTACGACTTAGATTCTAAATCTAATCTTAATGGGTCTCAAAGCCCAATTAACATCAAATGTCAATTTAATTAAAGTCCAATGGGCTTTCAATTAATTTCTTAAAGCATGGACTTTGGCAACCAAAGCCCAATAAGGAATCACCATTTGCCACAAAATTAATTTTGGCCCATTACGCCCAATTAAATTTTTAAAGGCCCAATAATCATATTTGGACTTTATGGAAATGGTTTTAGGCCCAATTGGATCCAACCAATTATCCTAAACCAAACTTGGCCCAACTAAGCCCATTAAGCCCAAATACAACAACTTTAGCCCAATTCCAAATTAAGCCCAATTAATTAAATACTAATATTCCAAATTTCACAATTTAATTAATTAAAGTGTAATAGCCATAATTAATTAGTTAAATTAATATTTCCAAAACACCAATTACACTAATTAATCATGCTTTTATTAATCAACTTATGTCCAACACAAATTGAAGCAAAATCAATCCCAGCATGCTCATTAGGCTCTCGGCAACATGGTAATTTTTTCATCAATTTTGATTTCAATCCAATTAAATCAAAAATCAATTTATCCATGTATTTTAAACTCATCCAATGGTCTAAAAAATAAAAATCACCAAGAGCTTAGGGTTCCTACACCATTCGGCCAAGCCTCCAAATTTGGGGAAAATTAATCCAATTAATTTTTCCTCAAATTGATCATGCGTAACTCTAAGTTAACATTATCTAATCATACTCAAACAAACAATTTGATCAAATCATGCTCAAATCAAAAATACCCAAATTTTAGATTAAGAACCCTAATTTATTTCATGTTTAATTTAGGCTCATGATACCATTATTGGGTTCTCTAAGAACAATAACCATGATCATTACGCATAAAACATGTGAATACGCAAAGTAAAGTAGTGGAAAATACTCACTTTGATCGGCTAAGTGGATGTAGGAGATAACAAAATTTTGCCTACATGGATGTTGCTCCAAGCTTCTCCTTTGATGTATATTGAGCTTCCAAGCTTGATTCTTGAATTCCAAACTCATGGGAAAGGTTTCCCTATCACCTTGGTATGATCTCTTTGAGTGCTAGCTCTTGAAAACTTTGCAACAAATCTTCCAATTTCTTCTTGAAAGTTTTGGCCAAGAGAGAGGGTTGGAATGGGAGAGTTTTTTTTTTTTCAATTTTTGTGTGTGTTATAATTTTCCAAAAATCAACAAAGTGTGTTGAGAGAAAAATTGCATTTAATGCTCTCAACCACCTCGATCACCAAAAGGTGACTTGACACACATCACAAAAAGTTGATGTGACTTCCTTCACAAAAAGTGACTAATGATGTGACTTGATGTGGGCCCCATTTGATTCAAAATCGAAGTGGCCCCGCAAAAACAACCCAGGATCGGGTTCGTTAATTCCAAATTAACGAATTTTCCGTTGCAACATAATTATATCAAATTTATTTAAATAATAATGTATAGCAAAATTACTATTAAAGTCGCTCGCGAATTAATTCTAAATTAATTCGTTCGCCCGAATTAAAATCCAATTTTAATTCCGTTATGAAATCTGATTTCATTTAATATATCGAATATATTATTTTATCGATTAATTCTGAATTAATCGTTCTCTCTATTCTAATATAATTTTATCCCAGATAAATTCTCGACTTAATTAATCCTAGATTAAATCTCTCTCTTCTAATTAATCCCAGATTAATTATATTCGAGTCATACGTCATCGGTGAATCTTCGGGAAGCGACCCATGAGATCCCTGGATATGTTGGTAGTAAATCCGGTCGTCAGATTATCCGAACACGTGCGTACCCACTACCACGTTCTAACCGATTTACAAGACATGGTTGGCTTCTAGCAAAGCACCATGCCTACCAATTCTCCAGAAATATTCTTTTATGGAATATATAATCTATGTCAGACGTAGCATACGTAGTATTTGTTTGTCTATTTCTAGAACATGTTAAGGGTCTAATAAGCAAGAAAAGGTGTTCATAAATTCATTATAAGTTGCGGAATTACTTACATTGAATGGATTTGAGCTTTTAAAATTTTCAGAAGAAGAACTCCAAGATCCTTCCTTTGTTGATGATTCCAACTCTTGAGTAAGTTTCCATATCACCTTAGTTGATTTCTCCAAGTGCTAGCTTTGTTGATTTTGCAACAAAATCAAAGAGAGAGGGGAAGCCTAGTTCACGCCCATGGTGAGAGAATTAGGGTTTTTCATTTTCAAAAATGTGTTACAAGTGTGAAGTGTGAAGAGAGAGAGAAGGCTTTTTGCTTTTGTTAAAAGGTTTTACCCTTTTACCCAAAACCATGTAGTTGGGGTAATTTGGTTTCACCTAAACCAATTGGTTAGAAAGTAAGTGGTTTTGGCATAAATGCCAACCACTTTCAAAGCACCACTTCACATGTGTGACATGTGTGAAGTGGGCCCCACCATTTTGAATTCAAAACTCAAAATGTCTCTACGAACATTTGCCGTGGCGTGGTTCCGTTTAATCCGATTAAACAAACTTTTGTCGCTAAATAATTAAATCTAATTTAATTAAATGACGACGCCTCGTAAATATATTACGAATGCCATTTACGAATTAATTCTAAATTAATTCGTTCGCTTGTATTAAAGTCCAACTTTAATTTCGTAATGAAATCCAATTCATATTAATATATCCGATATATTAATTTTAGCCCATACGAATAAATTAAATAGAAAAAATAATTTATCTATTAAATTTATTCTACCGATTAATTCCAAATTAATCGCGTTCTCTCTCTTCCGAGCACATTTAATCCCATATTAAATAATACCTCAATTAATCCCAGATTAATTTTCTCCATCTTAATTAATCCCAGATTAATTCTCTCTCTTAATTAATCCCAGATTAATTCTAATTCGAGTCAACTGTCATCGGTGAATCTTTGGAAGCGACCCAAGAGATCCCTGGATATGTTGGCAGTAAATACGGTCATCGGATTATCCGAATATGTGCGTACCTAGTACCACGTGCTTACCGATTTACGAGACATGGTTGGCTTCTAGCAAAGCACCGTGCCTACCCAATTCTCTAGAAATATTCTTACTGGAATATATAATCTATGTCAGACGTAGTATACGTAGTATTGCGTATTGCGATCCAGTATCGGATTGTCACGTGCTAGGACTGGGGTTGGAATGTGTTTGCCCCGTACGAAGCACATGTCGGATGTCTGGTAACTAGTCTCTATAATCGGACATACATGACTTAGTCATAATATCCCGATGACAGTAGTACTTAATAGCACCAGTACCGTATCCTACGTGACATCATCTCCACTATGACTGGAGTGATACTTCCGTCCTGACATCACACCCAATACACTACGATTCTCGATATACCCAGCAGAGGCGTACACAGAACCGGTTAAAGCCCTGGACGACCAAAACTAAAGCATACCGATTGTCGCAAGTATTAGCGATAATGTTTCAAACACTAATCTTTCAATTTAATCTTGATTCTAATAGTCCAACTATTTAATCAACGATTTCAGGTACAATCTAATGTAATGATTACTATAGTCTAACTATATAACTTATTACCATTTTATTGGTTAAAATCAAATATATATATTGATTATTATAATCCAATTATATAATCATTATAAATGATTGGTAAAATCCAAATATATTGATTACTATAATCCAATTATATAATCAACTATAATTGAAGGTTAAAATTCAAATATATATTAATTACTATAATCCAATTATATAATCAATCATAAATGAAGTAGTTTGAATACAGTCTAACTGTTAAATTAAAACAACTATTAAATATTAGTCCAACTAACATTTAATTTATTTGACGAATGATATTTGATTGAGCGCGTATGGCAAGTATCTAAACGAATATTGCAAATTTAATTCTTGTCTCCCTCTATTTTTCGGCGAGCCTCTAACCCTCTGTTGAGTACTCGGGAAACCTAGTTTCCTAGTGGGCAAGGATCCCGTTAAATAACACACAATCTTGACTTTGGCCAACAAATTGTATGATACTTAACTAGGTAGATCTCTAAGATCAATTGGATCTCATCCAATTCCTAGATCCAGTAGGTGGACATCCAAGTCCGAAACATATATCTTATATATGCCAATATATCAAATATATTACCTAACCTTTTTCCTCTGAATCAACTAAGCCTTGGCTTTGGCACAACAAACTTAATGATCCCAGTTAAGCAAAACCCATTGACATGGAAAGCTTCGTAATCAATGTTGATGGACAAGAAGTGATCTTGACTTTGGCCAACAAATCACGACTTGGACAAGACACCGATATGGAACAAAACTCTCATGATTCAAACACATCCGCAATTGACAAAGGTCTTGACTTTGGCAAACAAACCAATGCCAACTTTGGATCTTGAGTAAGAATCACTCAATGGAAGGAAAAATGCTTAATATGTTTGAGGGTTTTTTGCGTGCAAATTGGCAACCAATTTATTATCTTTGATTAGGTCTCATCATCATACACCCTTAAACATGCATTCTAAACAAATAATAAAGCGCGTATAAATAAATAAATTAATAATGATATGCGGATGGATATCTCACAAATTGTTTCTAGAACAAATCATTCACTTTCCTCTCCCCGGCTAGAACTATTCTAATTCTACCCAATTACAAAATACAATAAAGAAACCTCATTTACAGTGAGGGGAATAGGTGAGAAGAGAAATACAATGAGAGAGAAGATAAAAGGCTGGACACGTAGGTCCAATTTAATAAATTCTAAACTTATTACAACAATTTCCAAAACTTCCCTTGCCCTTCTAATATCCATCCGATATACATTATTCATACAACACATTCATGTAATCATACAAATCATGTTATTCAATCAATTTAATCCAATTAATTAATCTTTGAATTAATGACCATCCAATGTTCAAACAACGATTTGATTTGCACGAGTCCAACTCGTTTAAGAATAAATACTTAAAGTAAGTATTCTTGAATTATATCGAACTACAACTTTAAATCCAATTTATTTGTATTCAATACTAATTCCAAATTAATTCCAAATTAAATATTTACACCTACTTATAAGCCTTAAAGACTTGGATTCCAAATCCAATCTTAATGGGTCTCAAAGGCCCAATAACATCCAATGTCATTTCAATTAAAGTCCAATAGGCTTTTAATTGATTCTTAAGGCATGGGCTTTGGCCATAATGGATCAAACCCAAAATGCCAAGGCCCAATAGGAATCACCATATTGACAACAAATCAATTTAGGCCCAATTAAATTCTTTAAAGGGACTTTATGGAATTGGTTTTGGGCCCCATTGGATCCAATCCAAAAGTCCAAAACCAAACTTAGTTAAACCAAGCCTATTAAGCCCAAATACACACTTTTAGCCCAATTCATAATTAAAGGCTTATTAACATAATTATAATATTCCAAATATCACAATTATTTTAATTAAAGTGTATTAGCCATGATTAATTAATTAAACTCAATATTTCCAAAATACCAATTAACTTAATTAATCATGCTTAATCCATCAATTCATGCTCAACACAAATTGAAGCCAAAACACATCATTTCATGCTCAACACAAATTGAATCCTAAATTCATCATTTCATGCTCAACATGCTCTTTGATTTTAACATAAACTTTATTGACTTTGATTCCAATCCAATCAAACCAACAATCAACATTTAAACATGCATTTAAACACATCATTTCATGTTACAAAAAAAATTAAAATGCAGTCCACTGCACTGTACCATTCGGCCATGCTAAGTTTTTTGTAGATTTTGATCCAATCAATTTATTTCAAATCTAATCATGCACAACTCTAAGTTAACATAATCTAAGCATGCTCAAATCATCAATTTGAAGAAATCATGCTCAAAACACAAAAGCCCCAAATTTTAGTATCATGAACCCTAAAATTTTCATGCTTAAAATTGGCTCTTGATCCATTGTTCGTCTATTTCTAGAACATGCCAAGGATCTAATAAGCAAGAAAATGTGTTCATAAATTCATTATAAGTTGCGGAATTACTTACATTGAATGGATTTGAGCTTTTAAAATTTTGAGAAGAAGAACTCCAAGATCCTTCCTTTGTTGATGATTCCAACTCTTGTGTAAGTTTCCATATCACCTTAGTTGATTTCTCCAAGTGCTAGCTTTGTTGATTTTGCAACAAAATCAAAGATAGGGGAAGCCTAGTTCACGCCCATGGTGAGAGTATTAGGGTTTTTTCATTTTCAAAAATGTGTTACAAGTGTGAAGTGTGAAGAGAGAGAGAAGGCTTTTTGCTTTTGTTAAAAGGTTTTACCCTTTTACCCAAAACCATGTAGTTGGGGTAATTTGGTTTCACCTAAACCAAGTGGTTGGAAAGTAAGTGGTTTTGGCATAAATGCCAACCACTTTCAAACCACCACTTCACATGTGTGACATTTGTGAAGTGGGCCCCACCATTTTGAATTCAAAACTCAAAATGTCTCTACGAACATTTGCCGCGGTGCGGTTCCGTTTAATCCGATTAAACGAACTTTCGTCGCTAAATAATTAAATCTAATTTAATTCAATGACAACGCCTCGTAAATATATTATGAATGCCGTTTATGAATTAATTATAAATTAATTCGTTCGCTTGTATTAAAGTCCAACTTTAATTTCGTAATGAAATCCAATTCATATTAATATATCTGATATATTAATTTTAGCCCATACGAATAAATTAAATAGAAAAATCAAATTTATCTATTAACTTTATTCGACCGATTAATTCCAAATTAATCGCGTTCTCTCTCTTCCGAACACATTTAATCCCAGATTAAATAATACCTCAATTAATCCCAGATTAATTTTCTCCATCTTAATTAATCCCAGATTAATTCTCTCTCTTAATTAATCCCAGATTAATTCTAATTCGAGTCAACTGTCATCGGTGAATCTTTGGGAAGCGACCCAAGAGATCCCTGGATATGTTGGCAGTAAATACGGTCATCGGATTATCTGAATACGTACGTACCTAGTACCACGTGCTTACCGATTTACAAGACATGGTTGGCTTCTAGCAAAGCATCGTGCCTACCCAATTCTCCAGAAATATTCTTACTGGAATATATAATCTATGTCAGGCGTAGTATACGTAGTATTGCGTATTGCAATCCAGTATCGGATTGTCACGTGCTAGGCCTGGGGTTGGAATGTGTCTGCCCCGTACGAAGCACATGTCGGATGTCTGGTAACTAGTCTCTATAATCGGACATACATGACCTAGTCATAATATCCCGATGACTGTAGTACTTAATAGCACCAGTACCGTATCCTACGTGACATAATCTCCACTATGACTGGAGTGATACTTCCGTCTTGACATCACACCCAATACACTACGATTCTCGATATACCCAGCAGAGGCGTACACAGAACCGGTTAAAGCCCTGGATGACCAAAACTAAAGCATACCGATTGTCGCAAGTATTAGCGATGCAAGTCTCAGGTTAAGACCAAATACACCTACCCTGATTTCGATCTTCCATAGACACATAGTCATACTACCGATGGAATTCCGAGTGGTCTATCCAGAGCGAAGCTGTTTTCCGTACCATCGGTAAAACACAACCTCCTATTACACTTGCATGAGTATCCTATACCCAAATATATGAGAACTATGCAGTTATGATCTCACATAACGCGCACAAGTGTATTACTAGTCTATTCCGCATTATCGATGTCCAATCTCGATAATACTACGACTAGGGATATTTAATGATTAATCCTTCGAGGACTGATACTGTCTCATATCATCTCAATCTAGGAACTAATCATAGGGACCTCATATCATTTATACATCTAGGTGATGTAATCACAAATGATAAGAGAGCAATTTCCTTTGTCACATTGTTAATTTGTACGACAACACCATGATATGTACAAATAGTGATGCTATAGGTCATAACTGTCCAACAGTATTACGTATTGCGATCCAGTATCGAATGTCACATGCTAGGCCTGAGGCTGGAATTGTGTCTGCCCCGTACGAAACATATATCATATCTCTGGTAACTAATCTCTATAATCGAATAATCATGACCTAGTCATATTATCTCGATGACTGCAGTACTTAAGAGTACTAGTTCCGTATCCTACGTGAGTTGTCATCGCCATGTCATCATCAACCAATCACAGTGTGCCATATGTCATCATTCTATAGTGCCGACATTCACTATTGCCACGTGTTGCCACGTCAGTGCCACGTCATCACCACATCAGCATAATCATTGAGTTGACAACCGCCTTGCCACATGTCACCTTATCACCTTATCAGTAATTACCATGTGTCAGATAAGAATCTGAAATAGACGAATCACGTGTGTTGACACGTCAGCGCATCGCGACGCAAGAAGAACCTAGCTAGTCGCGACGCATGTCGCTTATTGACGCCTATAATTAGAGCTCGAAATTTCAGTTTCAGATGTACCTTCCTCTCTGAATTCACTGATGTAAATAGGGAGTTTTCTATCTAGTTTTCTTTAAATTTCAGTTTTGTAATTAATTTTAGTTACGTTCAGTAATAATAATAATTTACTTTCTTTACTTTTTCAGTTTTTACTATTCAACACGAGGAGGTAATTTCCCACTGCTAGGGTGAAAGGTAAAACTTTTATTACTGCTATTTAGATTAATCTCCCTTAAATATAATATGTTAATAATTTAAAATTTGACTTAATGAGGATACCGCTATATTGGTCGATTGGTAATTCATTTTAAACTGGTTTAAACCTGACTAAGCAAGGATACCGCCAGATTTGTCGGTTGGTAATCAAATATTCTTCCGCCTATATAGCAGGCTCATGGACAAATTTTGATACCGCCTTTATGGCTGGTCGGACTTAATTTGACTTAATCAGGTTACCGCCTATATGGCTGGTTGGTAAAATCATCACAAGTTAATATATTATATTAAGGGAGATATCTAAATTAGTAGTGATAAAAGTATATCCTTTTACTCTATCATTTTCTTTTATTGTAATTTTCTTTATTTAATTTCCAGCATTTTACTTTTCAGTATTTTATTTTATGTCTTTTACTTTTAAGTTTTTACTACCCCTAGTTATGTGTTGTAACTAAGTTAGTTATCTGGGGTTGTGATGAATTCTAATATCACCGGTTTATAAGGGATTATTTTAAATAGACTCAAGGAAGATCGTGGGCTATTAAGTATACGGTCTTAAACATAAAATCCCTTTTCCAAGTTCATTTCAAGTTTACCGAATCAATATTATTAATGGCTAGTTAACAAGAAGCATTAAGACTAAGGCTCAATAAATAAACATTTATATTACCCAAACCATAAAATAACCTCTTATTAACCGGTGATATTTTAATTCATCACAACCCCAGATAACTGACTTAGTTACGACACATATTTACGAGTAGTAAAAGCTTAAATAAAATAAAAGGCATAAAGTAAATTGCTGGAAATTAAATACTGAAAAGTAAATGACGGAAAGTAAATTCTGAAATTAAAAACTGAAAATGAAATGCTGAAAGTAAATTGCTGAAAAGTAAATGCTGAAAGTAAATTGCTGAAAAGTAAATGCTGAAAGTAAATTGCTGAAAAGTAAATAAAGTAAAAGTTTAATAAAAGAAAATACTGAGGTAAAATGATCCACTTTTATTACTTCTATTTTAGATATCTCCCTTAATATAATATATTAACTTTGCATGATAATTACGAACCAGCCATATAGGCGGTTGATGAGTGGTAAATATATCACTATTTCCCACTCATTTGACCTAATATTTTTTATAGTTTCCTGAGTTTTGTTAATATTTTAATGTGTTTTGTGTTATTTTGTAGATAAATAAAGTTTCAGGACTCTTTGGAGGTGATTTGGGACCAAAATAGTGAAAACGGACACAAAAGGGCAAAATGGTCATTTGGAGCGTCGCAACGCCTAACGTGCGCCACTCCATGCTAACGTATGCTGGGTCCACGTGTCAGAATCTGAGAAGTTTGACTTTGCTAAAATGCGTCGTGCCACGTGTCACCATCACAGCCGATCTTCTAACGTACGCCGTGCCACGTGTCATCATCCTACGGTGCCGACAATCGCTATAACCACGTATCACTCCAAGTTTGAATGTCTAGTCAAACTTATGCATCATAGGATGATTGCATAATGAAAAATATATTATATACGACCAAAAGACATCAATTTAATCGTAATTGTTACGAGTAATTTTGATATGCTATAGACCATATGATGTGTCTTGAAACATGTTCTTTGTTATCTTTGAGATATTAAGAACGATTATCTTATTCATGGAGAATATAGTCTGTAACCACGGGAGTCTGATTAGTTTTGAGACTAATTATGATGTTAGAAGGTCTACGTTATAAAGAGTCAGAAAATATGCAGTGGGAGTGTCACGAATGATTCTACTGTGTAAGTAGAATTAATTGTAACTTATGAAGTATTGACTTATGAAGTTACAAAGTAACCTTATAAATAAGAAGTTTTGATATTGGTGTTGTGCTTGCAGTTTTCTACATAGTATTTTGTACCTGATCCTTAAATACTTGTACAATTCTGTAGTTATAGCATAATATTGATATATAACATCTAATTCATATTAATTTATAACTTAGGTTATACAAAATATGAATGATGCAAGTTAAAGGAAATGTTTTTTATTTGTTTGACAAACTCAATATGTTATAGCAGACTTACTTGTTGTTGCCTACCTCTTGAGTGAAAGGTCGGCTATTGAGGACCATGCGTATGTGATACATAATTAGATGTGTATATGAAACCAAGGATTGGCACTAGAGCAAGTGGGAGAAATTGTTATGGTTGGTGCTCGGAGTGCCAATCCGGATCGTATTCGTGTCTGATTCATGAATACGAACAATTCATTTTTCCATAATATTACTTAATTTTTTGTAATATTTCTTACTTTTATATACATATTCGATCTAATTACGATTAGATTGAAACTAAATATGATTTAGTGATATGTATATATTAGACAAAGACCCGATAATATATAATGTAGTGCGCAGTTACAAAGTAATTTGTAATTGACATTGGGAAGTGACACTACCAGAAATATATTATCAAATAAAGTTTCTGGTCAAGATTTACCAACACGGGTCAGTTCGTAAATTCTGTTGAGACCAGTACATGTTGTATATCGAGGCTTGGTCCGACGGTTTATCCCAATGAACCATGAGTCTGGGGAGACTCGTATAGACGTGTAGGTGTTTATAGTGGATAAACACTGAACGACTCACCGGAGATTTCCTAATATATGGTACACCAACGTCAATAGGAATCTTCTCGGTTAAAGTGAGCATAGTGGTCCTTCGACTTGAGATACCACTGTGGATGTATGAAGTATCCTTCACACTTTGATGGCAGTCATGTCACCGATCTATTCAGATTAGACCTCCGACTGTTCGTTGGGTGTGGACTGATCCTCATGATATCCTGTGTGTATTAAGATATGATCCGTCAATTCTGTGTACAGAGCATAGGTATTCAATGTGCAATTAGCTATCTGTTAAATCCATAGGCCCATGGTACAAAGTAAAAGTAAGTTCTAAGTGTTATTAAGAGATTGCTAATAGAATCATCGATGAGATTATACCTATAGAGATTTGATGTTTTTATCTATATCTCTGGGATCATCCGAATACATGTGACAGAAGGATTAAATGTATACGATGACCTCGAACTGTATGGTTCAGAGAGTTTATCTGTGTTCGTCATAATTTATGGGTGGGTATATTATGGACACGGAATTGGGTTTCGTGATGGATATGCCTGAACCTAGAGAGTCTCACTCATGAAATATACTCGTTGAGCACTAGGGCAACTTTTATAAATAATATTGATTATTTATAAGTCGTTTAATGGTTAAATGATAATACATGTGTTTGGGATCTTTCGGCCATTTATTAAATGACAAATTGTGATATTTGATATTTATAATTAATATATGTATTTTGATTATTTAATGTAAATATGATACATATATTTAAGATATTTGTATTTGATTATTTGATTATTTAAATGTTAAATAATTAAATTAATTAAATAATGAATATCTTTTACTTTAATTAAAGTAAGACAAATGGCTTTCTTTTATTGGATAAAGTGGCCAATTCTTATTGGATAAATTGGCATGATTTAATTTGTACATTTGTGATATTCATTAAATTGTTTAATGAATAGATACCACAAATTTAATTAAATCATTATCCTTTAAGTTAATTAATGAAATAAAAATTTAAAAAATATATGGCTATTACATGTTCCCATTTTCGGTCATCCTAAAAAAAATAAAAGCCATCTTTTTCAATTTTGTTTCATAATTTTCAAGAACCCTAAATCAAATACAAAGAATGATAGAGAGAAAATGAGAAAGAAAGAAAAGAAAACCTTGAAAATCTTGGAGATTTGTAAGTATTTCTCATTTTCTTCTTCTTGAAATTGTTTCTATAATTCTTAGCCTCAAATTGTGTTCCTTGGAATTTGTTTCTCTATTCTTTTGAGTGTGTATTTGATGTTTGGGAACTTGATTGAAAGATGGAAGCATGTATAAGCATAAGAATGCATGAAATTAGTTCTTAAGCATTCTTTTAACCATTTGATGGTGTAGTTGTCATTCTAGAGTTGCTTAGCCACTCATAAATGACCTAGAATTGTTCTTGAGTTGTTTCATGGTTGTAAGACTTGTTTGGTGTTGAAAGAATTGAATTAAAGTGTTGAATTTAATTAATTTGGTGTTTATTGCCCAATTGGACAATTTTGAGAAATTAGGGTTCATAACCCTTTCCAAATTTGGGGCTTTTCATATATCCGTTAATTAATGATGTATATATGATTCATATTAATTTTGGTATTGATTTAAAGTGTAATTCTTGGAAACTTAAGGGACCTCTCGGTAATTTTGGAAAAATTATTTTCCTGAATTGTAATTTGTATTTTAACATGTATAAATAATTTTGATAGTGATTTGGAATCACCTAATTATGTATTTGATAAATTAGGACTAAAATGATCAAAATGCATAGTTATTGGGGCTTTTCCGTAAATACTGAAAAAAAATAGAAATTTTTCAGATTTCAGTGTTTAATGTATATTTGATGTACAAATCATTTTTGTTGTGATTGGAAATCGTCTAAGCTTGTTTTGAACAACTTAGGTCTAAAATGATTAAAATGGAAAGCTTTGGCCTTTGTGGTAATTTACTGAAATTATGATTTCCGGGTTAAAGATTTTTGTTTTGAGTATTGAGTAATTAAAATAAAATTACCTAAGAAAAATTAAAGAAATTAGAAAATTTTGATTTTCGGCGTTCTCCTGCGTAGCCCGGGTATTTTGCCCAAAAACCCCATCACCTTCTTGATTGGCTAAAAAATTTTGGGACAAGATATCTATGTTGAGTCTGACTGTTTGTACCTTTAATTTCTTTGCTAGTTAAAAAATTCGGTTAATGTCTTTCATGCTGACTATCACTTCTTTGTCTATTAGCACTCTAGAATACTCCACCTCCAATTATCTCTCAATTTCTATTTTATCAGCTGTTGTACCGGGTTCAACAATATTTGTATTCTTAATTTCCTTGACCGTCTGTAGGTTATACTTAGTCTCTTCTCGAGTCATCCTAAACATTTTCTTCAATAGTGTGTTGTGGAAAGAAAACATACGAGTCACTATCAACCATCTTTCTCCCCTTACTTATATAATAAAATTCATGTCTTAACCCAACTCTTAAAAGCTTACTATTATGTGGTACAATTGAAAATCTATCTTATCATTATACACTTCTATCATTGTTATCTGGTATCTTTTTATATTATCGCCCTACCTCAATAGTTCCACCTCCACCTTTCACTTGATGTCCTTGAGTTTCCTTTCTCATTCTTAACTAATTATGGAATTTCTAGTTCCTTTGTATCTATCATTTATCTTGAGGGGTATTATCTTTCAATTATCTCTTACCATTCCTTATAAGATATTACTACACTATAGTTTTACTAGTTTATGTGGTTATCTTGAGGCGATCATCAAGGTCTATCTTGGCTACTATGGTATAACGAAGGTTGGGAGGGTGGGACTTGGTCCCGAAACCTTTCCGATTGTGCTGAACTCACAGCTACTTGTGTTGTACTTGCATGTTCCCCTCATCTATAAACCCGGGACTCCCGTGTTTACTAGTGTTGGCTCTAACACTTCGATACTTCTGCTAGGTACTAGCTGAATTGTTTTCAGCTTCAACTTCACTTTTGTTCCGTTTTTTGACCATCGGTCATAATACCTCTTATTGTGAATCCTCTTTAGATTCATGCTCTCTAAATACTCCATCATATAGCCTATGTACTTCTTCTTACTAGTTCTGTTGTTTAACTATCATATATCATTACTCTCTCTCAGACTCCTACTATACTCCATTCTTCATTCCTCTTTATGAAGTTTGCTCCACTATATAGATCTCTTTCTCATCTCAAGTCCCTAAACTTCTTATATCTCTACTCCCCTAGAAACTCCATCAACTTCAATTGCTTATGACATCTCTAATAAATTTCTTGGTTCGGGTGCTACTCTCTATCTAGTTCTTTCTTCTTAATACAATGAGAATCTTATGAGTTATATATTATATTCCTGAAAGTCGCTCTCTCTCTTTTTGTCGTTCTTTTGAGTCTTTACTCTCTTAAGGGCTTCCGATTCCACGATGTCTTCCAAATTTGGCTCGACTTATTGTGACTTCGAATTATTCTATCTTATGCTTCTTATCTATGTTCTGTTAAACTTATTTATTTGGCTATCTAGTGGTCTCGTGGTTCGTCTATCTTGTCAAATACTCTTCTCTACTTGTTCTCCTTCTTACTGAGCTTTAAGTGGAGGGGTGAGTATATGCATCCTATAGATATTTGTAAATACGCATTCCTATTATTTACTATTTGTTCCATTGGAAGCTACATCGACTATTCCATGTCTTAAAGTTCCTTAATATTCATCAATCAACCCAAAGTCTTCATTTACTTATTGTCCTTAAGTTAAATTATCTATTCTTATTATCTTATCTTCCTTACTACGAACAATATCTTTTTGAATTGTTCCCATATTCTATCACTTGGTTTTAAGTCATATTACCAAGACTAATGGTGGCTCATTCTTCTGGGCTACTTCCTAGATTTATGTCATCTGCTATTACGATGGGCTACAGCTTTGCTATATAATATTACTGTCTATACTGGTACTTTTCATTAAATCTTATGTGTTTCTGATTCTCACGGGTCTGTCTTTGTTTTTACTAGTATTGTAACTTGTTAATCATGGTCTATGTCGAATACTCCCTACTTTAGCCTTGGCGGCCTTCTTGATATTTTCCTAATATGTTTCCCAATTTCTTTTTATCTCTATCTTAGGATAAATTCTCATTGAGCTTTATTATCTTCGTATATGCAAATGAGAGCTGGAACTAGCATCTTACGTTCCGGCGGTCACCGATGTCCTCACTTTGGCATTCTGTGTCCTGGTGGAGTCTATTACTAATGTAGGATAGGTATGAGATAGACTCCATCAGAACAACTTCCTTAACTGGAATCACTAGGTGACAATTACTTTCATGGGTCGGGCCTTATCTATATCAGTTCATTCGGTTAAGGTAATTGATCATTTCTCTTTATGGCATTCACTGTACTTGCTGACTGGTCTGAGTTTTGGGTATCTAGAACTCTACATCCTTTGTGGCATCTTGTGTCTATTTTATCAGCTAATCCTGATTTCTTATTTCTTTTATCTTTCTGTCTATTCTTCATGATTCGGGGAAATCTTGCTATCTCTACGAGGTATTCAAAGGCTACTGGATCCGTTTGGAAGATTCTTCTAAAGAGAAAGAAATTTTACGAAAAGGAAAGAAAACTTACTTGGGACTTCCGGACATTTTACTCATGCTCAGGCTTATCCTATTCTCTTTACTACTATTGATTCTAATACCTCATTATTTATATGTTTCTGTG
The DNA here is from genome assembly GCA_019454045.1 of Zanthoxylum bungeanum. NCBI lineage: Eukaryota > Viridiplantae > Streptophyta > Magnoliopsida > Sapindales > Rutaceae > Zanthoxylum > Zanthoxylum bungeanum. The sequence continues at coordinate 122,879 of SKCR01031108.1, forward strand.
ATTTTACCTATAAATTTTTCTGCTTGCTTTGGGCATCTATACATCATACTTTTCTTATATATTTCTTTTCTTATATATTTCTCTTCCCACTCCTTGCATCGCCAAATCCGATCAATGTAAGTACGATTCCGCCATTCTTCATTGTTGTATTCGCAAATGTTTCTTGCTTGAATTGATCCTTGGGACTTAATAGAAACCCAACAATGGTATCTTGAGCCATTTTGAGCATGAAATTTGATTAGGGTAAAATTTGGGTAAAATCAATTTGAGCATGATTTGATAAAATTAATTGATTGAGTATGCTTGAATGATGATGTATTGAAGTTGTATTTGATAAATTTCATGAAATATTGATTGGATCAATTTTTCCCCAATTAGTTGGCTTGGCCGAAACTAGTAGCTTGCCCTAAGTCATGGTATTTTTTGATTTTGATCATTGGATGAGTTGAAACCACTTGGGAAATGTTGATTTGTAATTCAATTGGATTGAAAATGAAATCGGACATAAAATCCCCATCAATACCGTGAGCTTAAAGCATGAAAATAATGTGATTTTTTGATTCAAATGTGTTGGACATAGGTGGATGATAATAAGCATGATTAATTATGTAAATTGATGTTTTGGAAATGTTAATTTAGTTAATTAATTATGGCATACACTTTAGGTTAATAAATTATGAAATTTGGAATTTTGGTAATTTAATTAATTGGGCTTATTTTGGAATTTGGCTTGTAAAAGTTGTAATTGGGCTTAATGGGCTTGGTTGGGCCAAGTTTGGTTTAGGCTAATTGGTTGGATCCAATTGGGCCCAAAACCATATCCATAAAGTCCAATTATGACTTAATGAACCTTTAATTTTAATTGGGCCTAATGGGCCTAAATTGGTTTCTTGGCAAATAAGGGTAATTCCTTAAATGGGCTTTGGTATTTGGGTTTGACCCATATTGACCAAAAGTCCATGCCTTATGAAATTAATTGAAAGCCCATTGGACTTTAATTAAATTAACATTGGATGTTAATCGGGCTTTGAGGCCCGTAAAGATTAGATTTAGAATCTAATTCGTAAAGGTACATTAAAAGTGTAATTATTTAATTTGGAATTAAATATAGAATTAGTATTAAATGCAAATTAAATTGGATTTAATGTTGTAGTTTAATATAATTCGTGAATTCGTACTTTGAGTACTTATTCGTTAAACGAGTTTGACTCGCGCAAAATCAAATCGTTGTTTGAACATTGGATGGTCATTAATATTCAGATTAATTAATTGGATTAGATTGATTGATAACATGCTTGTGTGAATACATGGATGCGATGTATGAATAATGTATATCGGATGGATATTAGATGGGTGATGGCAATTTTGGAAATTATTGTAATAAATTTATAATTTATTAATTGGACCTGCGTGTCCAGCCTATTATCTCTTGACTTTGTGTATTTCTCTTCTCACCAATTCCCCTCAATGTAAATGAGGTTTCTTTAGAAGTGTTATGTAATCGGGTAGAAGTAATACTTATGCTAGCGGGAGAGAGGAAATGGAGAGATTTATTCTAGGAACAATGTGTTTAAGTATCCATCCACATATCATTATTATCTTTATTTATACGCGCCTTATTATGTTTTTAGAATGCATGTTTAAGGGTGTATGATGATGAGACCTAACAAAGATAATTAATTGGTTGCCAATTACGCGAAAAACCCTCAAAACATATTAAGTGTTTTTTCTTCCATTGAGTGATTCTTACTCAAGATCCAAGACTGGCATTGGTTTGTTGGCCAAAGTCAAGACCTTTGTCCATCGCGGATGTGTTTGAATCATGAAGGCATTTTTCCATATCGGTGTCTTGTCCAAGTTGTGATTTGTTGGCCAAAGTCAAGATCACTTCTTGTCCATCGACATTGATTATGAAGCTTTCCAAGGTCAATGGGTTCCGCTTAACTGGGATCACTAAGTTTGTTGTGCTAAAGCCAAGGCTTATTTGATTCGGAGGAAAAAGGTTAGGGAATATATTGGATATATTGGCATATATAAGATATATGTTTCGGACTTGGATGTCCACCTACTGGATCTAGGAATTGGATGGGATCCAATTGATCTTAGAGATCTACCTAGTTAATTATCATACAATTTGCTGGCCAAAGTCAAGATTGTGTGTTATTTAACAGGATCCTAGCCCACTAGGAAATAAGGTTTCCCGAGTACTCCACAGAGGGTTAGAGGCTCGCCGAAAAATAGTGGGAGGCAAGTATTAAATTTGCAATATTCGTTTAGTTACTTGACATACACGCTCATTACAAATTTTTCGTAAAATAAATTAATATATTAGTTAGACTTATATTTAACGTTGTTTTAATAAAACAGTTGGACTGTATTCAAACTATATCAATTAATAGTTGATTTTATAATTGGATTATAGTAATCAATATAATTGAATTAAACCAATTAAATTATAGTTGATTATATAGTTGGACTATAGTAATCATTATAATAAATAGTACCTAAAAATCGTTGATTAAATAGTTGGAGTATTAGAATCAAGATAATTGAAAGATTAGTGTTTAAAACATAATCCTGGGTGAAAAATGTTTAAAACGACTTTAATTTTCAAATTGAGAATAAAAATTCAGGATAGTCCTGAAAACTAAGAAGTTACTTTATTTGATAAAATAACATATTAGGCCTAAGCTCGGAGTTGAGCAAATAAGTATAACATGATATTTGGAATATTCATGTGATGATAACTTTAGTGCTTAATCCATTAAGCTTGCCAAAAGGACTCATTAATTTCTTAGTCAGAACTAAGGATTAGATCCTTATAGTATGATATTGAAATTGAAGGATCTTCATAGATCTATCTTTAGATCTTAGAAGTACAAATTACAATAGAAAACTCTTGGAGTGTTAATGGCTATACTCAATGAGATAAAGCCAGAGTTTGCAATACGGCAAGAAGCGCAAGGCGCATCTTACTTCGGCATCACAGAAGGCCAAGGCTTGGCCAAAGGCTTCTGGGGTGTGGAAAAAAAGCAAAGGCAAAATCATTATAATCTTCTGGGAAGACAAATGACATATCCCAAAATGTCTGCCTAAACTGTGGCAAACGGAGTCACTGGAAGCGTGACTGCCGTATGGACAAGGCAGACATGAAGGAATTAAAGACAGGTAAGGCTCTGACTTCAAGAATGTTTGTCATAAACATGTTCGCTACTAGTATTAAAATTGGATTTTAGATACTGAGTATGGTACATAAATATGTACTGATGTGCAGAATCTGCTGACAAGCAGGATACTGACTTCAGATGAGATTGATCTGCGAATCGAAAACAGGACGAGAGTTGCTGTTTTGACCGTAGAAACCTAAGTTTAGGAACTACCTTTCGGGTGTGTACTTAAATTAGGAAACTGTTAAATGTAACTTGTTTGACTAGAAACATTATCTCTATATCATAGTATAATCCATTCCGGATATACCTTTATATTCTAGAACACTAAAGTGTTTTATCTTATAAAGATGATATTGAGATAAACACATTAGATGTGAATAACAGTATTTATATTTTGAATATAAATAAATCTCAAACATATAATAGTACAAACAAATAGCTCAAACTGATTTAATCAGATGAGACTTATTTATGGCATTGTTGTCTGTGACACAATTAACAAGACTCGTATATCCACACTTTTGAAGAGTGGATACTAGGACGGATTTGATTCTATTCAAATAATGTCTACGAATCTAGTTTATTGGGCAAAGTGCCTAAAACACATGTTACTTGGTAAAAGTACAAGTGCCACCGATCTGTTAGCCCTCGTTCATAATGACGTAAGTGGGCCCATATCTAGCTAGGCTAGAGATGATATAAATGTTGCGTGACCTTTACGGATGTGGCATCGCGTTATGGTTATGTGTTTCTTGTGAAACACGGATCGGAAACTTTTGATGAATTCAAAGAGTTTCGACACGAACTAGACAAACAGATCGGCTGAAGTATAAAACCATCACAGTTAGACCATGATGAAAATACTTAAGAAATAAGTTTCTCAAATACTTGAAAGAGTATAGTATTCTTTCAATGAGGACTCCTCCCGGAACACGTCAGTTTGACGGTGTGTCCGAACGGAGAAACCAAATTTTGTTGGACATGATAAGGTTAATCATGAGTCGCTCTGAGCTACCATTTCCTTCAACGGATACGCATTTAACAGTGCAAAACTTATTTTGAATAAGGTTCCATAAAAATCTGTTAGACAGACTTCATATTAGATATGAACAGGAAAGAAACTGGGTTTTCTCATTCCTGTAGATTTGGGAATGCTAGGCATACGTTTGGATGATACCAAACTAGAACCCAAATCGGATAAGTGTCAATTGTAGGTTATCCTAGGGAAACCAAAGTATAGTACTTATACAACTCACAAGAGAACAATTTAATTGTTGCTCGCCATGAGGTTTTTCTAAGAGGAATACCGATATATAGTTGTAAGTGGGAGGAAAGTAAAACTCGATGAAAATCAGAGTAATACTATTCCAGGCATCGATTCCTTAATGAAACACAGATAGTTCATCAGGGATGAAACTATACCAATAATCTTCGAATACACAAGAACCACGTAAGTCAGAATGAGTCAGAAAACAACCTGGGGTATGGGTTTCTGATATCACCTCAAGAAGATGTCAATCTTATTGAGGAATACGAACTGACAATGTATGAGGAAGTAATACAAGGTATCGACTCTCTATTATGGCAAAGTGCCATTAAGTCCGAAATGGATTCCATTTAAATCAACCAAGTTTGGATTCTAGTTGATGTACCGGAAGGCATTGTGCCTATTGGTACTATATGTGTCTTCAAGGAAGACATACATGGATGGCAACATACCAACGTTTTAAGCTAGGCTTGTAGCGAAAAGGTATCGTTATCAACATTGTTTCGATTACGACGAAACCTTTTACTGGTTGCCATTTTTAAATCCATTTGGATAATGCTTGCTGATGCTGCATGTTTCATTTATGAAATATGACAGCCGAACGCCAAAATCGCTTTCCTTAACAGAAACCTTTTGGAGGATGTTTATAACATCCTAACGGTTTTTTCGTACCAAAACTAGCAAACAAGGTTTGTAGGTTATTCGATCCATTTATGGATTGAAGCAAGCATTGCGTTCTTGGAACTATATCGTTTTGATGTATCATAATGATGTATGATTTAATTCAAAAACTAACATGATTCTTGTGTATATAAGGAGGTTACTGGGAGCGCACTGACAGTGGATGTCCTAAGTAATAATGACATATCATTTCTTGGAAATGATATTTCCCATAATAAAATCGGTGAAAGCTTGGCTTTCATGAAAATTCTCCGTAGAATTATTGGGAGAGACAACCTTTATTCTAGGAATAAGGATCTACTGGGATAGATCTAAAAGTTGTTAATATTCTCCGAGAACTCGTACAGTGAAATAAATGTACGCGACCTGGTGTCTCATACACTTTGAGCATATAGAGTCACAATCATGCTAATCCAAGTGATAGTCACTGGATTGATGTTAAGAACATCCTTTAGTATCTTAGATGAACTAAGGATACTTTCTTAAACTATGGAGAATGAGAACTTGCAGTGACTGGGATCACTGCTGTAAGTTTCCAAACCGAGAATAACGACTACAAGTCGTAACAAAGGTACTATACAGTTTGAATAACGGAACAGTGAGCTGGAAATCTTCCAAGCAAGATACTGTTACCGAAAAAACAACAAAAGCGGGTTATTGCTACAGCTGAGGCAGTAATAAAAGCCTTTTTGGATCGATAATAATCCTAATTAGATTAGGAGTAGTTCTGTTAGCATCTGAGCTAGGCTACAGCACATGCTAAAGAATTAATGGTCTCATCAACGATCCAGATATATACTTCAATATTCATCTGATTCGTTCGGATCATACATCGTGGCGATGTGATGATCGTATAAATCGCATGAGATGATTATCATGCAAATCCATTGACGAAAGCATTTTCTCAGCAGAAGTTTGAGCGAACCGTACATAGTTCAGGTGTAGGAAACTTGCGTGATTGGCTATAGGCCAAGTGGGAGATTGTTGGACAAATATGACCCATAGCATCACTATTTGTACAGATCATGGTGTTGTTGTACAAATTAACTAGGTGACAAAAGAAATTGCCCTTTTATCATTTGTAATTAGATTACCAAGATGTATAAATGATAGAAGGTCCATATGATTAGTTCCAGATTGATAAGATATGAGACAGTATCAATCCATGAAAGGTTTAATCATTAAATATCCCTAGTCGTAGTATTATCGAGACAGGACATCGATAATGCGGAATAGACTAGTATTGCACTTGTGCGCGTTGTGGGAGCATAACGACATAGTTCTCATATATTTAGGTATAGGATACTCATGCAAGTGTAATATGAGGTTGTGTTTACCGATGGTACGGAAACAGCTTCGCTCTGGATAGACCCCTCAGAATTCCATTGGTAGTATGACTATGTGTCTATGGAAGTCTGAATTAGGGTAGGTGTATTTGGTCTTAACCTGAGAATTACACCGCTAATACTTGCGACAATCAATATGCTTTGGTTTTGGACGTCCAGGGCTTTAACAGGTTCTGTGTACGCCTCTTCTGGGTATATTGAGAATCGTAGTGTATTGGGTGTGATGTCGAGATGGAAGTATCACTCCAGTCATAATGGAGATGATTATCACGTAGGATAATGAACTTGCTCTCTTATGTACTGTAGTCATCGGGATAATATGACTAGGTCATGATTATCCGATTAAAGAGACTAGTTACCAGAGATCCGATATGTGCTTCGTAAGGGGCAGACACATTTCCAGCCCCAGGCCTTACACGTGACATCCGATGCTGGATCGAAATGCGCAATACTACGTATACAACGCCTGATATAGATCACATATTCCAGTAAGAATATTTATGGAGAATTGGGTAGGCACGGTGCTTTGCTAGAAGCCAATCATGTCTTGTAAATCGGTAAAAATGTAGTACTAGGTACGTACGTGTTCGGATAGTCCGACGACCGGATTTACTACCAACATATATGGGGATCTTATGGGTCGCTTCCCGAAGATTCACCAATGACGTATGACTCGCACTTAATTAATCTGGGATCAATTGTATGAGAGAGAATATTAATCTGAGATTAATTACGGAGATATTTTATCTGGGATAAAATATTAATTAACGAGAGAGAACGATTAATTTGGAATTAATCGATAAAATAATATATTCGATATATTATACGAAATTGGATTTCGACGCGGAATTAAAATTAGATTTTAATTCGGGCAAACGAGTTAATTTAGAATTAATTCGTTAGCGACGTGAATAGTAATTTTGCTAGGCATAATTATTTAATTAAATTTGATTTAATTACGTCGCAACAGAAAATTCGTTAATTTGGAATTAACGAACCCGAGTCCGGGAGTGTTTGTGGGCGCACTCGCATTTCGAATTCAAGTGCGGCCCATAAGTCACATCAAGCGTCAAATCATTAGTCACTTTGATTGATGTGATATCTAGTCACTTTGAGTGATTTGAAAACTTGTCATGAGTGATTGATGGTGGTGGTTGAGGCTTTAAAGCCTTGTACCTAATTTTGGTAAATGGATTTTTGAAATTCATTTTAAGTATATTAGATACACAAATCAAAATAACCAACACAAGATTTTTTTTTCTTCTCTCTTTCCTCTCCTACAACTCTCGGCCAAAGGCCATTTTGCTCTCCAAAATCTGCAAAAACCGTGAACACAATGAGAAACAAAGGAAATTTTGTGGCAAAATTTCCAAGAGCTAGCACTAAAAAGAGGACATAGGAAGGTGATAGGGAAACCAACTTGTGAGCATGGAATCACCACACAAAGCTTGGAGCTTGGAGATCCATCAATGGAGGTTGACCGAATTTTTAGATCACAAAAACTGCCATTGCCGTGAGCCACCTTGGAGGAAAGCTTGAAGATTTTTATTGTTCCTCGCATCGCCAAATCCGATCAATGTAAGTATGATTATGCCATTCTTCATTGTTGTATTCGCACATGTTTCTTGCTTGAATTGATCCTTGGGACTTAATAGAAACCCAACAGCCACCGCCATATACTAAGTGCATATTCCTTGCAGCAATGACTCGACCCAATTCCTGTGCCGCTGTTACGTATTCTGGTTTAACACCAACACTAGTACCGCAAAACACACAGATGTTTTCAACCTATCTTCTTGAAGTAGCTTCCATTTTTATCTGGATGCCTTCAAAGGTGCAATGATAAGTTGAATTTATAGAACCTGAAAAGGGTGAGTAATACTAGGACAAGTATCTTCCAAAGGACGATTAGTAGCAAAATAGTAAATCGTGAAAGGTCAAAAAGTAGCCTGGATCCTGTCGGAGAAAATAACAAAACAAATCACAATTATTAGGAAAAGATAAAGAGATATAATATTTAAACTAATTTACAGCTTGATTGACGTCTATGCGTCAGGGACAAGCTTCCCATCCAATTTTCTTATAAATTGGCAAACATGGTCTTTTTGAGTCAGATTCCCGAGACTTAACTGTTGCCTTTCTTTTTGGAATTGTATATGTAATTTACGGATGGCTATATGAAAATATCCACTGGGATGCGTCTCAAAAGTCAAAGATATATCATCTAAATACTCCTTACTCAAGCCATCCCTAATGAATTTAATTTTATCTTCGCGATTATCAGACACCATTCCTAAAGAACGACAACGAGTATTGCAATTCCAGCGTGCACATTTGTAACAAACACCCATTTGCTTAGCTCTATGTTTCTTTGCATAGGTGTTTTTTCCCAAACCAGGTAAATCAGAATTATAAGAATCAGAATACTCACCTGCTAATCGGACCCGTGCTTTGATTACCCAACGAATGTCATTAAGAATACCTTTGATCATCAGAAGTCTCATCCGTTCCAATCGAGTTTTGTAGACTTTCATCAGAGAATTTTGAGAGAGAGAAAGAAATTGCTTGTGAATATTTGCGAGAGCTTCTTCCATCTTGAAATTACTTCACCTGCAAAAACTAACACATAAAATAAAACACACCAAATCACAATAAATATCATCGACGTAAAATACGAGAAAAACTACCTTTCCTCAAATGACACACTTGTATATACAAGGCTCATTGACGTTTTGCTCAAAATCATAAGACTTGATCATCACATCAAATCTTATTATCCAAGATCAAGATACTGTTGGACAATTATGACCCATAGCGTCACTATTTGTAAAAGACATTGTGGTTTTTGTACAAATTAATTGTGTGACAATGGAAATTGCTATTTTATCATTTTGTAATTAGATTTTTTAAATATATAAATGATAAAACTCCTTATGATTAGTTCCGGATTATAAGATATGAGACAATATCAATCCACAAAGGTTTAATCATTAAATATCCCTAGTCGTAGTATTATCGAGACTGGACATCGATAATGCAGATTAGACTAGTATTGCACTTGTGCGTGTTACGGAAGCGTAACAGCATAGTTCTCATATATTTAAGTATTGGATACTTATGCAAGTGTGATAGGAGGTTGTTTTTACCGATGGTACGGAAACAGCTTCGCTTTGGATAGACCCCTCGGAATCCCATTGGTAGTATGACTATGTGTCTATGGGAATCCGAATCAGGGTATGTGTATTTGGTCTTAACATGGACTTGCATCGCTAGTACTTACGATAATCAATACGCTTTGGTTTTGTCGTCCGAGACTTTAACAGGTTCTGAGTACGCCTCTTCTGGGTTTATTGAGAATCGTAGTGTATTGGGTTTGATGTCAAGACGGAAGTATCACTTCAGTCATATGGAGATGATGATCACACATGGATACAGAACTGGTACTCTAATGTGTTGCAACCATCGGGATAATATGACAAGGTCATGATTATCCGATTAAAGAGACTAGTTGCTTGTGATCTGATATATGCTTCATACGGGGCAGACACTATTCCAGCCCCAGGCCTTGCATGTGACATCCGATACTGGATCGTAATACGCAATACTACGTATACTACGCCTGACAAAGATTATATATTCCTTAAAGAATATTTCTGGAGAATCGGGTAGGCACGTTGCTTTGCTAGAAGACAACCATGTCTCGTAAATCGGTAAGAACGTGGTACCAGGTACGCACATGTTCGGATAGTCCGATGATCGGATTTACTGCCAACATATCCAGGGATCTCATGGGTCGCTTCCCAAAGATTCACCGATGACGTATGACTCGAACATAATTAATCTGGGATTAATTAGAAGAGAGAGAAAATTAATCTGGGATTAATTACGGCAAGATTTTATCTGGGATAAAATTCTATTAGAAGAGAGAGAACGATTAATTCGGAATTAATCGATAAAATAATATATTTGATATATTAAATGAAATTAGATTTCATAACGGAATTAAAATTAGAATTTAATTCAGGCGAACGAATTAATTTGGAATTAATTCGCGAGCGACTTTAATAGTAATTTTGATAGGCATAATTATTTAATTAAATTTGATATTATTACGTCGCAATGGAAAATTCTTTATTTTCGGAATTAACGACCCCGAGCCCAGAATGTGTTTGCGGGCCCACTCGGATTTTGAATTCAAGTGGGGCCCACAAGTCACATCACTTGTCTTCTCATCAATTTTTGGTGATGGAAGTAAGTAATGATTTGTTAGTGACTTACCAAACACTCAACCTTGTGAAAGGTGATAGACTTTTACCTAAACTTGATTTTGGTATATGGTTTTTAGATTTTAGAAATAAAAACAAGTCAACACAATTTTCACTCTTCTTCCACTCTCCCTCTCTTGGATTTGGTTTGGCCGAAACTCACCAAGAACAAAGAATAAATTATTGCAATTTTTTCAAGTGCTAGCGCACATCAAAGAATCATACTAAGGTGTTAGGGAAACTTTTCCCATTGAGCTTGGAATCAAAGATAAAGCTTGGAGCTTGATACACAACTTTGGAGGAGCTTGATACACAACTTTGGAGGAGCTTGGAACAACATCAAAGAGAGCAAAATTTTTGAACTCTACACATCCTACAACCGATCAAAGTGAGTATATTTCCGATATACTTCTTTCCGTATTCACATGATTTTATGCTTAATATGATCTTGGTTTGACCTTAGAAACCAAACAGATACTTGCTTCAGTCCATAAATAGACATTTGCAGCTTGTAAACCTTTTGCTATTGACCTTAGATAACTAATCTCTCTGGTTGCACCGTATTGATGCTCTCATCAAGACTAGCATTCAAGAATGGCATCTTGACACCCATTTTCCATTTCTTATATTCACAATATGTGGCAATCGATAAAAGAGTGTGAATAGATTTTAGCATGGCTAATGGCGAGAAAGTCTCCTCATAGTTGACTTCCTCTTACTAGGTATGACCCTAGGCCACTAACCTAGCTTTGAAGGTCTGTACCTTCCCATATATTCATCTTTTCTTCTGATAGGTCCACTTGCAGCCTATAGGTTTTGTCCTATCAGGCTGGCCTACAAGATCCCAGATTGCGTTGGAGTACATGGACTCCATCTCGAGATTCATGACTTTGAGCCATTCCTTTTTATCAGGATCATTCATTGCACTACGATAGCTCAATAGATGTATCATTATTGGAGGTGACAATTCTTGCCTTTCCAAATCCTAGATAGCTATCAGGTTGTCGCACAACCCTCTCACTACGTCTAGGAGGTAGACTCTCCTAAAATTACTGCATCTGACACTCAGATGTCAAAGGTGTTACATTATTATAATTGTCAACAACTATTGTTGATCATGCATTGGTCTAACCATAAAGTAACTCCTTCAGTACCAATTTACTACGAGGTATGAATTCTCTCATATAGTCCTCGTCAAAAATTTTTTGTTCTCTTCATAACTATAATATAATTCATCCATAGTTTCACTGTCAATAAACATTGATCTCATCATGTCTACTATGGTTTGCTTTCTCATTTCTGCAACACCATTCTGATGTGGTGTTCCAAGTGTTATGAGTTGAGATATTATCCCATGCTCAACTAAGAACTCCTCAAATTCATTGTCGAGGTATTCTCCTCCACGATCTGATCATAGAATTTTGGTATATTTACCTAATCGGTTCCCAACCTTAGCACAATACTCCTTGAACTTTTCAAAGGTACTTGATTTATGCTGCATTAGGTAAACATGCACATATATAGAATAATCATCAACAAATATGACGAAATATTCATAATCACTTAGTCATTAATTGGCTCTTAGCCCTTTTCAAATAAAAGGTCTATTGGCCATATTACCTTCTAGACTAGATTCATAGACCGGTAAGTTGTGATCCTTTAACTGACTTAAAGATCCACTTTCTACTAATCAGTTTATCTTGTCAAGGTAAATATTGCCAAGTTAGAGATGTTATAGATATGTGTTATTGTGAGAAATCAATTGCCAATTAGTTTTAGGTTTTTCAATCTTAAACACCTCAGTGTTGAGCAGTGAGTTATGTGTTAACAATCTTAACACATACAAGTTATCTTCTAGTTTCCTTTGCATATAGGTAATCCATTTTTGAAATAATAATTATTATTATTAAATAAAATGGAAACCATCATGCAATAGTTTTGAAACAGAAATCAAATTTCTGCAATAAAATGGGAATAAACAATAATTTGTTTAAATTCAAATAACATTTATTAAATGATTATCTAATAGTCATTAATATAAAACAATATATTAAACACTTTAATATATAATTTCAAGGTATGACATTATATAATTATTGATCAAATTAATAATTATATCAATAAATAATTCTCAATTATTTATCATTTTTCAATTGAGTTCATAATTAGACCATCCAATTATTCCATGGATTCCTATAGTGTAACGAGCTAACACGGGGACCAAATGGACCTACAATTCTAAGGTCCAAAAATCTCCAACAATAAAGGCTAATGGTTTGGGAGTCAGTGACCCAAATCTCGTGATAAATCATTAGCAATCAAGAATTACAAAGTATGACAACAACGCATGCAGAGAATATATACTAATTCTGATAGGAATTAGTTAATGAATTGATTATGAGCATATAAAGAGTATTTGGATTTGACCAAAAAAAGTGTACATTTAATAAAGAGAAAGTAATCATTTTATATTTATAATTTCATTAATCCCTTGATTTAACACATTTGAGAAATAATAATTAAATTTATGTTTTATATATTTTTATTGTGATTATTATTTCTTATACATGTGAAATAATACTTTGGATGCAAAATTAGAAAATGGACGTGACATTTGGATTTTGTAAGCCAAAAACTTAAAAGGGCGTTCTAACAGTGTACAATTTAGAAAATTTTAAATTTACGTAATTTTTTTATTTTGGCCATAACGTCTTACTCCGATATCAGATTGAGACGATGCCAGCTTCAGATGAAAGAAGACACAAATATCTACAACTTTGATGTTTATAAGATTTTCTAGTTCTGAAGTTTTAAAGATCGAAATTTATGAAAAATCCAAAGTGTGTTATATGTAATTATTCAAGAAAAAAAAGAAAAAATAAAAAATAAATATGACTAATCCACCTTTCGGTGGATTGGCCCATTATTCGACAAATTTGCATTGCATTATTAAATGCAATGCAAATTTGTCAAAGAATGAGCTACTCTACACCTCATTTCCTCAGCCGAGATTCTATAGTTTTGTCTGAAAATTTGTTGAGTTCTAGCTCTTGTGTGTTTTATTTTTAAAGCGTTCTTGTAATTTCTTTTTCTTTCAATAATAAAATCATGTTTTTTTTATTCAAATCATTAGTAGCTAATTTCATCCTGTTGGGATAAATGGTGGAGCTTTTAATACGAGAATATATATTAATCTCACTAGTGATATAAGTTACATGTTAAGTTTTAATTTCAAAATTAAATATTTAATATATATTATATTATATTATAATATATGAATTGTAATCTAAAAACAAATATTTAATTTAAATATGAATTAATTATTGACAATATTTGTTACTGCCAATATAGATGGTTTTATTTATTTGGCATAATTGAGTATCTAACTGAACTTTTTATAGACAAATGTTATCACCGCTTTTATGTATGGTTTTTTATGTTTTGACATAATTAATTCCTGAAATATATTAACTGAGTAATAATAATAATTTATATATTATAAAAATTTGTATTTCTAAATTTGAAATATTAAAAGTGGATTCAGTAGAGCCAATATTTAATTTTATTGTTGCACTTTAATTTAAAAATTGTCAATCATTTCAAATAATTCAATCTTTTTATTTTCACTCAAATTATTATTTTATCTTATTAAATCTATTACTTGTGGATCGATCTCAGACTTACCGGGTTATTTTATTATTTCGACACTTTTATACTTTAGAGTAAATAATCACTTTGTGAGTGTGCCAGATCACGTAAAGTTATTAGTTCTAATAATGTATTTGCTATACATAAATGAACTTACTGTTTAATTATTTTAGTTCGGGTTCTTAATTAGAACCGATTTTAGCATGGCTAATGGCGAGAAAGTCTCCTCATAGTTGACTTCCTCTTACTAGGTATGACCCTAGGCCACTAACCTAGCTTTGAAGGTCTGTACCTTCCATATATTCATCTTTTCTTCTGATAGGTCCACTTGCAGCCTATAGGTTTTGTCCTATCAGGCTGGCCTACAAGATCCCAGATTGCGTTGGAGTACATGGACTCCATCTCGAGATTCATGACTTTGAGCCATTCCTTTTTATCAGGATCATTCATTGCACTACGATAGCTCAATAGATGTATCATTATTGGAGGTGACAATTCTTGCCTTTCCAAATCATAGATAGCTATCAGGTTGTCGCACAACCCTCTCACTACGTCTAGGAGGCAGACTCTCCTAAAATTACTGCATCTGACACTCAGATGTCAAAGGTGTTACATTATTATAATTGTCAACAACTATTGTTGATCATGCATTGGTCTAACCATAAAGTAACTCCTTCAGTACCAATTTACTACGAGGTATGAATTCTCTCATATAGTCCTCGTCAAAAATTTTTTGTTCTCTTCATAAACTATAATATAATTCATCCATAGTTTCACTGTCAATAAACATTGATCTCATCATGTCTACTATGGTTTGCTTTCTCATTTCTGCAACACCATTCTGATGTGGTGTTCCAAGTGTTATGAGTTGAGATATTATCCCATGCTCAACTAAGAACTCCTCAAATTCATTGTCGAGGTATTCTCCTCCACGATCTGATCATAGAATTTTGGTATATTTACCTAATCGGTTCCCAACCTTAGCACAATACTCCTTGAACTTTTCAAAGGTACTTGATTTATGCTGCATTAGGTAAACATGCACATATATAGAATAATCATCAACAAATATGACGAAATATTCATAATCACTTAGTCATTAATTGGCTCTTAGCCCTTTTCAAATAAAAGGTCTATTGGACATATTACCTTCTAGACTAGATTCATAGACTGGTAAGTTGTGATCCTTTAACTGACTTAAAGATCCACTTTCTACTAATCAGTTTATCTTGTCAAGGTAAATATTGCCAAGTTAGAGATGTTATAGATATGTGTTATTGTGAGAAATCAATTGCCAATTAGTTTTAGGTTTTTCAATCTTAAACACCTCAGTGTTGAGCAGTGAGTTATGTGTTAACAATCTTAACACATACAAGTTATCTTCTAGTTTCCTTTGCATATAGGTAATCCATTTTTGAAATAATAATTATTATTATTAAATAAAATGGAAACCATCATGCAATAGTTTTGAAACAGAAATCAAATTTCTGCAATAAAATGGGAATAAACAATAATTTGTTTAAATTCAAATAACATTTATTAAATGATTATCTAATAGTCATTAATATAAAACAATATATTAAACACTTTAAATATAATTTCAAGGTATGACATTATATAATTATTGATCAAATTAATAATTATATCAATAAATAATTCTCAATTATTTATCATTTTTCAATTGAGTTCATAATTAGACCATCCAATTATTCCATGGATTCCTATAGTGTAACGAGCTAACACGGGGACCAAATGGACCTACAATTCTAAGGTCCAAAAATCTCCAACAATAAAGGCTAATGGTTTGGGAGTCAGTGACCCAAATCTCGTGATAAATCATTAGCAATCAAGAATTACAAAGTATGACAACAACGCATGCAGAGAATATATACTAATTCTGATAGGAATTAGTTAATGAATTGATTATGAGCATATAAAGAGTATTTGGATTTGACCAAAAAAAGTGTACATTTAATAAAGAGAAAGTAATCATTTTATATTTATAATTCATTAATCCCTTTGATTTAACACATTTGAGAAATAATAATTAAATTTATGTTTTATATATTTTTATTGTGATTATTATTTCTTATACATGTGAAATAATACTTTGGATGCAAAATTAGAAAATGGACGTGACATTTGGATTTTGTAAGCCAAAAACTTAAAAGGGCGTTCTAACAGTGTACAATTTAGAAAATTTTAAATTTACGTAATTTTTGTATTTTGGCCATAACGTCTTACTCCGATATCAGATTGAGACGATGCCAGCTTCAGATGAAAGAAGACACAAATATCTACAACTTTGATGTTTA
Organism: Zanthoxylum bungeanum; assembly: GCA_019454045.1. NCBI lineage: Eukaryota > Viridiplantae > Streptophyta > Magnoliopsida > Sapindales > Rutaceae > Zanthoxylum > Zanthoxylum bungeanum. Next base: position 139,571 of record SKCR01031108.1, read on the forward strand.
TAAGATTTTCTAGTTCTGAAGTTTTAAAGATCGAAATTTATGAAAAATCCAAAGTGTGTTATATGTAATTATTCAAGAAAAAAAAGAAAAAAGAAAAAATAAATATGACTAATCCACCTTTCGGTGGATTGGCCCATTATTCGACAAATTTTACTCTACACCTCATTTCCTCAGCCGAGATTCTATAGTTTTGTCTGAAAATTTGTTGAGTTCTAGCTCTTGTGTGTTTTATTTTAAAGCGTTCTTGTAATTTCTTTTTCTTTCAATAATAAAATCATGTTTTTTTTATTCAAATTATTAGTAGCTAATTTCATCCTGTTGGGATAAATGGTGGAGCTTTTAATACGAGAATATATATTAATCTCACTAGTGATATAAGTTACATGTTAAGTTTTAATTTCAAAATTAAATATTTAATATATATTATATTATATTATAATATATGAATTGTAATCTAAAAACAAATATTTAATTTAAATATGAATTAATTATTGACAATATTTGTTACTGCCAATATAGATGGTTTTATTTATTTGGCATAATTGAGTATCTAACTGAACTTTTTATAGACAAATGTTATCACCGCTTTTATGTATGGTTTTTTATGTTTTGACATAATTAATTCCTGAAATATATTAACTGAGTAATAATAATAAAAATTTATATATTATAAAAAATGGTATTTCTAAATTTGAAATATTAAAAGTGGATTCAGTACTAGAGCCAATATTTTATTTTATTATTGCAGTTTAATTTAAAAATTGTCAATCATTTCAAATATTTCAATCTTTTTATTTTGACTCAAATTATTATTTTATCTTATTAAATCTATTACTTGTGGATCGATCTCAGACTTACCGGGTTATTTTATTATTTCGACACTTTTATACTTTAGAGTAAATAATTACTTTGTGAGTGTGTCAGATCACGTAAAGTTATTAGTTCTAATAATCTATTTGCTATACATAAATGAACTTACTGTTTAATTATTTTAGTTCCGATTCTTAATTAGAACCGATTTTTTAAGATAGGTTTTATGTTCACTTGGAACCGGACCTGATATCGGATTTTTGCTACCTAATTGGAGCTCCGGACGAGCTTACTATTTATGTCTTATCATGCGCTAAAAAGTAAACTCGTTAATGAGTTGTTGATATTGCTAAATGATATATGATTAGATTAACATAACAAGGACAAAAGTTTATTACAGAGATTTGGAAAAGTCTACAGCTCAATATTGTCATTTCCATTGATATGATCAGGATGCTTCCCCTTTCCTTTTTCCCTTCCATTATTGGCCAACACAAAGTCAAGATTGTAAAGCACTGGCACCATTGTCACAGAACACAAGAACACCAACACTGGCCCAAATATCCAAAGCATTAATGGCAGTGCCGCAAAAAATAACCTGTTCCCAACTGTGTTCAAAATAGACCCCTTTTCAAATAACTCAGTCACATATTCAGTAGTCACAATGGACAAAGGATCTGGTGGAGTGTTAATGAGAAAGTTCACTTGGTTTATAAACCTAATGGCCAAAGAGTGGCAAAAGAATGAGAATAAGAAGATGGTCAGTAGTGACACATATTTTAGTGCCACCATGAACTCCCCGTGAGCCCCATAAACGGAGTCGTTTAGCGGCTTCTTCACGCTGTATGTGCTGCTTACGACGGCTGCTAAACCCGTGCTGACGAGGATCGATGTGGTTGCCATTAGGGTTGATCCCATTATCATGTTCCTAAGTGATTGAACGGCCAATATATTTTTCTTCTCATTGTCCTGTAGACAATCAATGTAGTGGATTACACCCTACCCCTTATGATGCGATCAACTTTTAATTATCCATATTTAATTAATTCTATAATTTGGATCCGATGCTCGTCTCGGATATGTTAAGTTTTTTATAATTTTATGTCATGTGAGTATGATTAGTTAAGTTTTAATCATATATAAAGTATTATTCAATAATTACTAATCATAATTAATATAAAATTCATCATTCACCACTAAATCTAAGTCTTTGGAGAAAATAATTCTAGATAAAGATTATTATTAACATCAATATCACAATTAATTGTTGTATCACAAACTAGTGGAATCTGATTTTCCATCATCACATTCACATGTTTATAGTTGCGTTTTTCATACAATTGAATATATTCTATTCTCCATGATATATATGAGAATAATGTTCTCTTAAAACCAAGGTTGATAAATACGAAATAAAATAGCGTCTTAGGAAAAATTTTATATTATAGGAAATAAATGATATTTATATTTAATACAATTATAAATATTAAATGTTTATTAGTTGGTGATATCACGTTATTCATACTACCTTTTGTATACAAAAATTACTCAGTATACATGATACAATTGTACTATCTTTATTTAATAAAAAGTAGCTATATGAAAGGGGGAAAAGGGTAAAAAGTTGCTATATGAAAGGGAAAAATAAAGGAAGAAGTTATATGTGAAGATTGGGATTATAATGTAATTAACCAAACAAGCATGTTGAAGTGAAGGTAATAATTAATGAGATATAATTAATGAGACTCGAAATCACAATTTAACTATAAGTAAATATACCTTCATCATTGCAGCGACCCAGTAGCGTCTTCCTCGAGCATTAGTACCAAGAATGGTGGAGAGAGGGTCAGTTCGGATTTTATGCCATAACCAAATATGATAAGCCATACTTATTGAAAACCCTAATGGTACAAGTATCAAATCCAAGTAACATTTCCTCCATTCCATTTTACTCTCTCTCTCTCTGTGAATCGATCTTAATAATTAATTTGCTGGTCCTTCAATAAACTCCTTTTATAAGCACAATCTGTGCACTGTTTAGAAATGTATGTGGACTTGTTTGAATACGCAATTCAGTGCAAAAATGAGGAGCCAATGTATAAGAAAAGCAAGCCTAGCCTCCTTTTTTATGTCACAAAATTACAAACAACAACATAAATACGTGGAAAATATGACCCACTCCCCACTTCCTCAACTTTCAATCTCTTAAATTATCTGCTTAATGCATGCCTTAGTGCCAGCATTATGTATATAATGCACTCCGATTAAGATTCTCTCCAGATTTATTAAAGTTCTTTCCTGGAAAAAAATATTTGCATATAGTAGTTATTTATTGGTTCTAGAAATCAAAGCAGTGTATTGATTATATTTAATATATATATATATATTCGGTACAAACTAGTTATAGTTCTTGTTTCATGCACATATTGACATAAGAAGTATTTTTCCACATTTTATAAAATGCATACTTCATCTAGTTTAAATAAAAACGAATTCCAATATAATTTGATCAATTTATGTTTGTATTTTGTATTGAAGTTTGAGGGTATTTTTTTATACACACATTTTAATCCCTCATTTTATAAAATGAATTTAAATTCAGTGAAGAGCTCAATTATATTAAATTTTTCATAATTTTCTATTACTAGTATTTTAATATCAATGCACCATTAAAATTTCATTATTTATTAAAAAATGCAACACAAAAATTAATTTAACACCGGATCAAAATTCTTATAGAAATCATATGATCAGAGCATGCAACTAAGAAGACTAAATAAAAATAATATTTGATTGTTGAGGCACGAAAGATAAGACAATGATTGGCAATGGAAGATGATATCATGAATAGAGTGAGAATCTGACGAGGCGCAAATTAAAGAAATGATGAGGAGACCAACAAAACAAATAGGGCAAGAATCAACCTGCCTTTTTATGACAATGGCACACAAATATGTCTGTGTTTGCACGCACTACCATTGATATTGATAGCATGACCATGAAGTTTGTTGACAGTAATTTATTTATTGTTGAAGGAAATATATACGTATTTACCGTAAATCAGTGTATGAATTAGCGTACCTCTTTGACTTGTATAATATTCTCTACTTTTTTATATAACATGGAGATTGTCAAAATTCAATCGGTTTATGATTCCTTTTCGTAATAGGATTTTAATTTCTTTCCTCGGTCTTTGTAATGAAGAGATTTTCCGACGGATCGGAGGCGGTCCTGGGAGAGTCGACATAGATGGCTAGCTAAAACCTCCAATTTTGACATAAAATTAGGGGCTCCGAATTCAGAGAAATTTTAATTTTAATGTTTAATATGTTTAATATGACATTCAAGATACCTCAGGCCGGCAGCTCCTGAATTTTAATTTTTAATTTTCCCGTGCTTATAGATTTGTACTGTACTGAGTTAATTGAGCTAAGACGTAGAACAAGTTTCCTGTAAACATGCTGGACCTTAGCCAGTGATAAAAATGTCGTTGAAAATAAAAAATATACGTTACACTCAAAAGTCATCCCCAAAGTTCAACAACAGATCATAATGATATACACTTACTTAAAGTACTTCTTTAGTCAATCTTTAATATTGTCTCACTATATTTTGCAAACTATATATAAGCTTTAGTAAAAAAAAAATTGAAAAATAATATACCCAATATATATATATATATATATATTTAACACAAAACTCTGAAAGAATCAGACTCCGAACTAAGCGTCATATTAGCCTCTAAAATCACAATCAACTCAACAGATCAAAATTGGTAAAAGAAGTAACGAAGAGTCGGCTCACTATCATTCACCCTGGCACACTGAATCGGGGGTTTTAGGTCAGGGTTGTGGTATCATGTGCTTATATATGAATGACCTAAGTCCTACATGAAAGTTTGAGCTTCTGTAAGGCTGGTATGACGGGAGTTGATCATAAACTTTCCTTCTAACACACTAAACAACGGGGAGTAGTTGAATTGCAGACTGTCACATGGGCATAATGTGTTAGAGAGGATAAGGATGGGAATGATGGTTTTTTGCCGACAGGGGGTGGTTGAGTCAGAAGACTAAAGCTACTGTTTGCAGAGCAGTTGGGGAAAAGAAGCATGTGTTGGTTTCTATTAAGGTCCCAATATCATAAACAACCATGAAATATGTGTGAATACAAATCAACGAAGTTGCGGAATACTCACATCGATCGGTTGAGCGACGCGCGACCAACAAAAACTGAAAACTGATCACTGTGAACTGCGGCAGTGGACTGCTCCAAGCTCACTGTTTTTGGCATCAATGGTGGTCCTTCGTCAAGCTCCAAGCTTCGTCGAATGGTTCCCGGCTCATGGGTGGACTTCCCTATCACCTTCGCATGTCTCTCGGAGTGCTAGCTCTCTTGATTTTTGCCACAAAAACCAAGCACTCTAGCATCCCATCTCACGGTTTTGCAAACCAGAAACCAGAAAAATATTCAGTCCTTGGGCGTGAGAAAGATGAAGAGAAAGAGAGAGGAAGTGTTGTGTGATGGTTGGTAAGAAAAGTGTATCTAATACACAATTATTTTACTTTCAAAAAATCAAATAATTGATTTCAAAAATCAAAAAAAATACCAAACATTTAAAATATATTAAATGTTTATCACACTTGAGTGTATTACACTCCACCATCAATTCACATCAATCTATCAAATCAAGTGACAAGTTGTCACATCACTCAAAGTGACTAATGATTTGACGCTTGATGCGACTAACGATTTGACGCTTGATTTGACTTGCGTGCCGCACTCGAATTCGAAATGCGAATACGCTCACAAATAATCCCGGGCTCGGGTTCGCTAATTCCAAATTAACGAATTTTTCGTTGCGTCGTAATTAAATGATTACGCCTAGCGAAGTCACTATTCACGTCGCCAACGAATTAATTCTAAATTAATTCGTTCGCCCGAATTAAAATCTAATTTTAATTCCGCGTCAAAATCTAATTTCGTTTAAATAGAACATATTAATTAATCGATTATTCCAAATTAATCGTTTTCTCTCTTTAAATGATATTTTATCCTAGATAAAATATCTCCGCAATTAATCCCAGATTAATTTTCTCTCTCTTCTAATTAATCCCAGATTATTTAGAGTGCGAGTCATACGTCATCGGTGAATCTTTGGGAAGCGACCCATGAGATCCCCGGATATGTTGGCAGTAAATTCAGTCGTCGGACTATCCGAACACGTAAGTACCTCGTACTATGTTTCTACCGATTTACAAGACAAGGTTAGACTCTAGCAAAGCGTCATGCCTACCCAATTCTCCGGAAATATCATTACAGGAATAAAGGATCTATATCAGGCGTAGTATACGTAGTATTGCGTATTTTTGTCCAGTATCGGATGATCACGTGCTAGGCCTGGGCTGGAATTGTGCCTGCCGCGTACGAAGCACATGTCGGATGTCTGGTAACTAGTCTCTATAATCGGATAAACATGACTTTGTCATTGTATCCCGATGACTGCAGTACTTAAGAGTACTAGTACCGTATCCTAAGTGACCATCATCTCCATATGACTGGAGTGACATTTCTGTCTTGACATCACACCCAACACACTACGATTCTCAATATACCCAGCATTGGCGTACACGGAACCTGTTAAAGCCCTGGACGACCGTAACCAAGTATATTGATTGTCGCAAGTATTAGCGGTGCAAGTCTCAGTTTAAGACCAAATACACCTACCCTAATTTCGGACTTCCATAGACACATAGTCATACTACCAATGGAATTCTGAGGGGGTCTATCCAGAGCGAAGCGTTTCCCGTACCATCGGTAAAATACAACCTCCTATTACACTTGGATGAGTATCCTATACCCAAATATATGAGAACTATGACGTTGTGCCCTCACAACACGCACAAGTGTAATACTAGTCTTTTACACATTTATCGATGTCCAATCTCGACAATGCTCTGACTAGGGATATTTAATGATTTATCCTTCATGGACTGATACTGTCTCATATCATTCTCCGTCCAGGAACAAATCATAGGGACCTCCTATCATTTTTACATCTAGGTGATCTAGTCAAACTACGTACATAATAACAGTCGGTTAGTTAAGTACATGCCCCGAGGGCAGTTCCAAAACAAAAGTGCCAACGGCCAAAACAGAGACAGATGTCCCATTTCCAAAACACAGGTCAATCTCTCCTGACGCCAGTTTCCTGCTAATCCGCAGATCCTGCACATCAGTAAAATGTGAGTACCAACAACCATAATCAAAAATTAAATTTTTAAAACAAGAAGTTGTCATGTTTATTTCTATAACAAACATACCTGAGGCCGGTGCCTTGCCCGCCTTTATCTCCTTATGGAGTGCCTTGTTCTCGCGGCAGTCACGCTTCCAGTGACCCCGCTTCCCGCACTAGAGGCATACATCCTGAGATTTATCATTTGGCTTCCCAGAAGCCTTTGACGTTTTGCCCTTGCCCTTCTTCTTATGCTTCTCCTTTTTTAACACCTCCAGTAGCCTTTGGCCCAGCCCTCAGAATCCGAGATGTAGAAGCGAAGTGCGCCTCGCGCTTCTTGCCCTTAAGAAGTTTAATTTCTGCCTCTCGCAGCGTGGACATCAGCTATCCAAGAGTCTGCTCTTGTATCATCATATTGTAGTTCATGATGAACACACTCCAAGTGTCGGGAAGAGACTACAAGATCAAATCTATAGAGGTCTCTATCTCAAAGACAATCCCCATTTGTCCAAGCTGCTCGATATCAGTAATCATCTATGTCACATGAAGTTCAACAGATGTACCCTCCGACATCCGAGCGCGGAAGAGCTTCTTCTGTAACTCATATCTTGCGATCTAAGATTAGATCAGTGCAGATCATTCAACATCACCAACATTGTATAGGGATCCAATCTCTTGTTCTGTCGACGGAATTACTGAGACATAGCAGCAAGCATGATAGATTGAGCAGTTGCGTTGTCATCACTATGTGTCTTCCAAAGATCTAGCTCGAGCAACTGATCAGATATGGGCTTAGGCCCAAGAGGTCTCTCTGTAGTATATAGCAGCCTCTCGGATCCATGGACTATCCTTAGATTCATGTCCCAATCGGAACAGTTAGTGCCGTTGAAGACATTATCGCCAATGATGATGTCTCAGACACTATTCTTTCCAGTCATTTTAATTGCGATAATCTAATTATCCAATTAACAATGTAGGGTATAGTCCAACTGTTACAAGGAAAAATAGCATTATATTAGTCCAACTAATAAAATAATTTTGATGAAATATTTGAAAGTGCGTAAAGCTAAGTATTTGAACGAAATTACAAATTCAATACTAGCCTCCCACTATTTTTTGGCGAGCCTCTAACCCTCTGTCGAGTACTCGGGAAACCTAGTTTCCTAGTGGGCTAGGATCCCGTTAAATAACGCACAACCTTAACTTTGGCCAACAAGTTGTATGATATTTAACTAGGTAGATCTCGAAGATCAATTGGATATCATCCAATTTCTAGATCCGGTAGGTGGACCTCCAAGTCCGAAACATATATACAATATATATGCCAATATATCCAATATATTTTCCTCACCTTTTCCTCTGAATCAACTAAGCCTTGGCTTTGGCACAATAATCTTAATGATTCCAGTTAAACGGGACCCATTGACGTTGGAAAGCTTCGTAATCAATGTCGATGGACAAGAAGTGATCTTGACTTTGGCCAATGATAAGTGTGGTTTATACTCACTTATTCCGATATCTTTAGCTTATTGTTTTGTTATAATTCGAGATATTTAATATCATTTATCGTTTATTTTATGTTATATTTGTAGGAGCATAATACATGGATCTGGGGATAATTGCACGTGTTTTGGAAACTTATGGAAGCGCCGGACGAAGCTCAAGTCACACGCAGGCACCAAAGCGCCTCTTCATCATACAACTAGCGCCGCGGCGCTAGCTCCCCATACAAAATCCAGGAGCTTAGGCGCCGCGGCGCCTCAAGATTCTCATACAACTAGCGCCGCGGCGCCTCAAGCTTCTCATACAACTAGCGCCGCGGCGCCTCAAGCTTCTCATACAACTAGAGCCGCGGCGCTGCGGGGAAGCACGCGCATTCCAGGAAAGAATTTTAGGGTTTTCAATAATCCTAATGCTACCAAAGACTCCCTGCCTCAACTATAAATATAACATTACATCCAACACTCAAGGGAGGCTAATACAGAGCACAAAACACGAAATTACATATTTTTAGAGATCCAAGGAGAGGATTGAAGAGCGACAAGAGGAGATTAAGGTGGTGACATCCGGAGAGGAAGAGATTCAATTCGGGTTTTATCTTCTTATTTCTTTCTTAAAACTCTAATGATTTCCATTAAATTCGTGGCTTGATTATTATTGTTTTATCTTTTGTCATGAATTTACTCCTTAATTTTGGAGAACGATTGTAATTGATGCTTGAACCTTGTATTTTGTTATCAGTTTTGTAATGAAGTTTTATTAATTATTTATATTCTTTTGAGTTTAATGCTTCTTGATTGCTGGCCACAATTTGAGATGATGAATGTTTAGAATCTATCACTCGAGAGAGGGGATTTTGCATAGATCTAGAGAATATAACCTAGGATTTTATAGAGTTCGAGAGAATCTGTAGTCCTTTGAAGTCGTTAACATAGAATCACAAATCGTAATGAGTTGTTAACTATTGGATTTTTATAGAGATATCGAAGTCTATAGTTGATAATATTTTCACTCGGCACTCGAGAGAGGGAGTGAATATTTTAGGATCTTGACTTATAAATAATATAACTGAACAAAGATTAAAATTGGCATGAAAAATACATAGGAGACAGCTAGGTGAAATCAGGATCCAGAATCTCTATCGTATTAGTTCCTCCTATCTAAATATTTGTATATTTTATTTAATTATTAAAATCTTTATTAATTGTTTTCTAAATAAAGTTAGGATTATCAATTGTAGTACTTAGTGCGAGTAACGCAATCCCTGTGGGTTCGACACTCTTTCACTGATTATACTAAAACTTGACAACGTACACTTGCGGTACGATATAAAAATATCACAACAGCCAACAAATCACAACTTGGACAAGACACCGATATGGAACAAAGCTTTCATGATTCAAACACATCCGCAATTGACAAAGGTCTTGACTTTGGCCAACACACCAGTGCCAATTTTGGATCTTGAGTAAGAATCACTCAATGGAAGGAAATATCGCTTAATATGTTTTGAGGGTTTTTCGAGTAAATTGGCAACCAATTTATTATCTTTAATTAGGTCTCATCATACACCCTTTAGCATGCATTCTAAAAGATAATAAGGCGCATAAAATAAATTAATAACGATGATTGATATTTAACAACTTGTTCCTAGGACAAATCTCTATATTTCCTCTCCCCAGCTAGCACTATTCTACTTTTACCCAATTACATAATACAATAATAGAAACTCATACATTGAGGGGAATTAGGTGAGAAGAAGAATACAAAGAAATAATGAGAGATAAGGCTGGACACGCAGGTCCAATTTAATAAATTCTAAATTTACAATAATTTCCAAAATTGCCCTTTCCCTTCTAATATCCATCCGATATACGCTATTCATTCAACACATCCATGTATTCATTCATAGCATGCAATTCAATCATCTAATCCAATTAATTATCTTTGAATTATGTGATCATCCAATGTTTAAACAACGATTTGATTTTGCGCGAGTCCAACTCGTTTGAGAATAAGTACTCAAAGTACGAATTCTTGAATTATATTGAACTACTCATTAAATCTAATTTAATTCGTATTGAATACTAATTTATTTATTTAATTCCAAATTAAATAACTACACTTTCTTTAATGCGCTTTAACGACTTAGATTCCAAATCTAATCTTATCGGGTCTCAAAGCCTAACTAACATCCAATGTTTGTTAATTAAAGTCTGATGGGCTTTCAATGATTACATAAGGCATGGGCTTTGGTCAATATGGGTCAAACCCAATTACCAAGCCCAATAAGGAATCACCCTCATTTGCCAAGAAACCAATTTCGGCCCATAAGGCCTAATTAAACTTTTAAAGCCCATTTGTTATATTTGGACTTAATGGAATGATTTAGGCCCAATTTGGATCCAATCCAATGGGCCTAAACCAACTTGGCCCAACCAAGCCCATTATGCCCAAATACAACAATTACAAGCCCAATTCAAAATCAAGCCCAATTAATCAAATTTTATAATTCCAAATTTTATAATTCAATTAACCAAAGTGTAATACATCAATTAATCCAAATTAATATTTCCAAAATACAAATTTAATCAATTAATTATGTATTAATTTGTTCAACTTATGTCCAACATTTTTGAACCAAAAATCATCTCATTACATGCTCAATATGTCACGACATTTGTGGGTATTTTATGTCCGATTTCGTTTTCAATCCGATTGAATTTTAATTCAACATTACCCAATTGTTTCAAGTCATCCAATGATCAAACAAATAAAAAATACCATGACTTATAAGGGTAATAAACATTCGGCCAAGCCTAGTTTTGGGCAACAAATTGATCCAATCAACTTTTCATGAAATTGATCATATACAACTTCGATACATCATCATTCAAGCATACTCAATCAATCAATTTTATCAAATCATGCTCAAATTGATTTTACCCAAATTTTACCCTAATTCATTTCATGCTCAAATTGGCTCTGATACCATTGTTGGGTTTCTAGGTGTAGTCCCAATATCAAAATAAGCATAGAAATGTGAATGAATAATCAAAGAAGAGTGGCGGAAACACACTTACAATGATCGGTTTTGAGATGTGTTGAGAAGCAAAATGAACTCCTAGATCACTTTGTGTATTCGGCCAAGGGGTCCCTCCAAGCTCCAAGCTTGTTTTGTGATTCCAAGCTCTCAAGTTGGTTTCCCTAACACATTGATATGATTCTTTGATGAGTGCTAGCCCTTTGAAAAATTTTGTAACAAAATTTCTCTATTTCTTCCTTCAATTTTCGGTGAAATGAAGAAGAAAAATTGGGAGAGTTTTCTTGCTACTTGTTTCGGCAATGAGAGAGAATGATAAGGCTTGTGTAATTGATTTCAAAAATCAATTAATGGATATACCAAATATGGTTTGGTAAAAGTCATTCAAGGCATGACTTTGGAGTGTAAAAGAAGTCATCAACAACTTCACTTAAACCCATCAACCAAAAGCAACTTAAGGTGACAAGTGAAGTAACATGTGATGTGACATGTGGGCCCCACTCGATTCCAAATGCGAGTGGGCCCGCAAACACTCCCGGGCTCGGGTTCGCTAATTTCGAATTAACGAACTTCCGTTGCGACGTAATTAAATCGAATTTAATTAATAATTATGCCTAGCAAAATTACTATTCACGTCGCTAACGAATTAATTCTAAATTAACTCATTTAATTAAGCTCGAATCATACGTCATCGGTGAATCTTCGGGAAGCGACCCAAGAGATCCCCGGATATGTTGGCAGTAAATCCGGTCGTCGGACTATCCAAACACGTACGTACCAAGTACTACGTTTTTACCGATTTACGAGACAAGGTTGGCTTCTAGCAAAGCGCCATGCCTACCCAATTCTCCAGAAATATTCTTAATGGAATATACGATCTATATCAAACGTAGTATACATAGTATTGCGTATTGCGATCCAGTATCGGATGTCATATGCAAGGACTGGGGCATGAACCCTTTATTATCGGATAATCATGACCTAGTCATATTATCCCGATGGTTGCAACCCTTAGAGAACGAGTTCTGTATCCCTGCGTGATCATCATCTCCATATGACTGAAGTGATACTTCTATCTTGACATCACACCCAGTATACTACGATTCTCAATAAACCCAGAAGAGGCATACTCAGAACCTGTTAAAGTCCTGGACGACCAAAACCAAAGTGTATTGATTGTCGCAACTACTAGCGATGCAAGTCTCAGGTTAAGACCAAATACACCTACCCTGATACGGATTCCCATAGACACATAGTCATACTACCAATGGGATTCTGCGGGGTCTATCCAGAGCGAAGCTGTTTTCCGTACCATCGGTAAAACACAACCTCTTATCACACTTGCATAAGTATCCAATACTTAAATACATGAGAATTATGCTGTTACGCTTCCATAACACGCACAAGTGCAATACTAGTCTATTCTGCATTATCGATGTCCAGTCTCGATAATACTACGACTAGGGATATTTAATGATTAAACCTTTATGGATTGATACTATCTCATATCTTATCAATCCGGAACTAATCATAAGGACTTTCATCATTCACACATTTAAGTAATCTAATTACGAAATGATAAAAGGCAATTTCCATTGCTACATAATTAATTTGTACAAAAACACAATGTCTTTTACAAATAGTGACGCTATGGGTCATAATTGTCCACACATCACGCACGACTGTTTATTATTGACTTTTATTATTGACGTTTTTCCTGCTTTTGGTTGTTTATTATAATTTTCATTATTGCATCCCGTATTTCTTAATTTAATATGCTTTTGGAATCACGTTATTGTGAATATTATTTAGGTTGGGTATATTATTACATTTTTTATCCGCTTTTATGCGTGAATTGCATTAAGACTTGACTATACGATTGTGTGAACCCGTACATTATACTGGCATAAGTAAGGGACCATTTCGAACCCAACGGTTTGAGGTCTTCCCTTGTGAGGGGTGAGTGCGACCTTAAATCTTTCTCAGTTCACATTGGGTGGCGACTCCTTTATTCTCCGGTTTAGTCCCCCGTAGGATAATCTGTACTCTCTACGGGCTGCGAGCCAGACAGTGTCGTGGTCGCCGAACATCATAGGCATAGTAGTAAACCTCACTTCGCTCTTACATATGGTGACTACACTGGGGACAGAGAATCTGCCCCAAAATAATGCCTTGTAGTGTCCGTGGCTTTGGTTAACCAAGTCTTATATATTTTGCATACCATTCTTACCCCCGATGGCGTCATGTATCGTGAAGTCGCTTTCACTCAAGGCGGTGGATCGTTATGTGGTGATAACCATCACTCGTTGGCATGTACCCTAGGGTATAAAAAAGGGGTGCTCACTTGGTCACTCGAACCCTTGAGTGGGGAGACATAGTTGTGTGAAACCCTTCACCGATGAGAGCCTTATCCATACCCTTGTAAGCCCACATACGAACCATAGTTATGTGTCCTATAGAAGGTACCTCATTCTTGTGTTTGGGCCCATTATCATTTGGATCCATTTGGCTTATCGTTATATGATACAAACTTGTTGGGCCACTTAAACTGAGGCGAGTTTGTATCTTATGATGATTGGGCCAAAAATTTTCAAAGTGACGATGGGGCCCCCTTGTGTTTGGGCCCCCTATCATTTGAAGTTATTTAGCCACCTTATCGTAAAAGTGTAAACCTGTTGGGCCTTTTCAACTGGGACAAGTTTACATCTCGTGATAATCTGATTGAACGCTTTAAAATGATAACGGGCCAACTTGTATGAAAACCTTGATGGGCTTAGAAGGTCTAAACATGATCTAAATATACCAGATGCATGAGTCCGATATCCGCACTGGCTTTCATCTAGGAAGGGTACGCCTTGTTATGGCATATTTTTATACTTTTGGATATCTCCAAGTCCGTCTCCACCACAACTGTGATTACCGATGACCCAATTCGTCATTTCTAGACAATGGCATGATCCCCATAATAGGCTTAGTCAATCTTGTAAATGGGCGATCTTTGTCTTTTACTGATGAAGAGGGACTGAGGTAGTCAAGGTTCACCCGTGTAGCGTAGGAGAGAATGATTTTGTGTACCCCACATTGGTGCATAAAATGAGTCATACCTAGGGCATAAATGGACTTACCACCGGTGTGGGAGGAATAAGGTCGGAAGGGTATATACTGTTTTCATAACCATATGCATCGCATGCATACACGCATCATGCTGACCCCTTGTCTTAAAAGCCATCATAGATATCCGTTGGGTTAGAGAAGAAGGAAGACTTGTCAATAAGATGGTAGCAAGCATGGATGTGTCAGGCAGTGAAGGTTCCCACATGGATCAATTGGAGACCAACATCACCAAAATTACCGAGCAACTACAAGCTTTGACCAACGTTGTGGCCAGTCTGACAACACTCCACATAGTGGGAACAAAAAACAACGAGGATGGAAGGCGTGAGGAGCCCCCGAATAGGGTGAGCGAATAAATCCTTATTTTTGATGATGACATGGCTGAGTATGCCGTGGGAAGGATAGCTGGGCCTCAAACAGAGTTACAGAAACTCAGAGAACAAGTAGAGTCAGTTACCCGCAAGATGAAGGGAAAACATGAATATCTATTAGACTATGATGCGATGACTTTCGAAGAACAGCTGCCTCCCCAGTTTAAGATGTCTGACATGGCCAAGTTTAACACAAACGGAGATCCTAAGGTCCATCTTCGACAATATATTTCAGTGATGAGTTCAGTGGGTTTGTCGAAGAGCCAGGTGCAAAAGATGTTCGAGATGTCACTGGAAGGGGCACTCGTAGTATGGTATCATGGCCTGGAGAAAAAGGTCAGGGATGACTGAAGGGCATTAGCGGAGGCCTTCCTGAACCAATATGTCACGGACATGGAGATATACTGTTCATTTCGTGACCTAGAACACACCAAACAAAAGCTAGAAGGGACCTTCAAAGATTATGTGGATCGCTGGAGAAGCCAACTCTTGAAGATGCAGACACAGCCCTCGGATAAGGACTATATTAAAATGATCATTAAGGGCACCAAACCCTCCATTCATAACAAGTTGAGAATGATGACCTCCATGATTAGCGACTTTTGACGGTTAAGAGAAATTGTCGTGGATATCGAGAAGGATGAAGCCGAGAACATAAAGTTTTACGGCCAGAATAGAAAGACCATTGGGGGGCCTTCAGGGACCAAGCTCACTTCTACAGAGGTCACCGCCATCAGAAACAAGTGATTCTCCAATTTTAGTAGACCTTTGTCAAAGGTGTTTGAAAAGCTGAAGAGGCAAAGACTCATAAAACCTTTAGAACCTAAACCACTTCCAAACCCTGTGCCACGCCACCTCGACCTAAACCTATATTGTAACTTCCATCAGCAAAAAGGCAACGAAACTGAAAACTGCACCCGCCTTAGGTATGAGATCCAAGACCTCATTGACACTCATAAGATATCCGACCCGGAAAAAGAACAACCGAACACACACGAAAACCCTCTACCCAACTACCACTTCGTTCCACCACCTACCTACTATTGGGTTTCTACTATAGTCCCAAGATCAATCAAGCAATGAAATCAATGTGAATACAATAAAGAAGTATGGCGGAATCATACTTACAATGATCGGATTTTGATGCGATGAACACAAAAACAATTTTCTGCTCCACCATTGATGCTCATAGCAAAGCTCCATTTTTTGTGCTCCTTGTTGAATCTCCAAGATCCAAGCTGTCTGTGTGGATTCCATGCTCATGAATGGGTTTCCCTATCACCTTTGTATGACCCCTTGGATATGCTAGCGTCATGGAAAAATTTGCCACAAATCTTCCCCTAGTGTGTTTGATGCTCTCGGCAATGAGAAGCAATTTTGAGAGAAAATGGCCCTTGGCCGAAAATGGGAGAAGAGAAGAGAAAGAGTGAGTTGTGTTGTGTTGTTGTATTTTGGTTTCTAAAACCTAATGAAACATATACCAAAATCTCTACACTTTTTGTATTTATTTTTCCAAAAAACAAAAAGCAAAAGTGAGGGAAAAATGGCATTAAATGCATTCAACAACCACCATCAACTATTCACATCAATCAACGATGACAAGCATCACTTCACTCAAAGTGATGTGACTTTCATCACTTGATTGACTAGTGATTTGACGCTTGATGTGACTTGTGGGCCACACTTAAATTCGAAATGCGAGTGGGCCCGCAAACACTCCCGGGCTCGGGTTCGCTAATTCCGAATTAACGAATTTTCCGTAGCGACGTAATTAAATCAAATTTATTTAAATAATTGTGCCTAGCAAAATTACTATTCACGTCGCTAGCGAATTAATTATAAATTAACTCGTTTCCCCGAATTAAAATCTAATTTTAATTCCGCGTCGAAATCTAATTTCATATAATATATCGAATATATTATTTTATCGATTAATTCCAAATTGATCATTCTCTCTCTTTATATAATATTTTATCCCAGATAAAATATCTCCGTAATTAATCCTAGATTAATTTTCTCTCTCAATTAATTAATCCCAGATTAATAATGTGCGAGTAATACGTCATCGGTGAATCTTCGGGAAGCGACCTATGAGATCCCCAGATATGTTGGCAGTAAATCCGGTAGTCGAACTGTCCAAATACGTACGTACCTAGTACTACGTTTTTACCGATTTACAAGACATGATTGGCTTCTAGCAAAACACCGTGCCTACCCAATTCTCCAGAAATATTCTTAAGGGAATATGTAATCTATATCAGGCATAGTATACGTAGTATTGCGTATTGCGATCCAGTATCGGATGTCACGTGCTAGGCCTGGGGCTGGAATTGTGTCTGCCCCGTACGAAGCACATATCGGATCTCTGGTAACTAGTCTCTATAATCGGATAATCATGACCTAGTCATATTATCCCGATGACTGCAGTACATAAGAGCACCAGTTCTGTATCCTACGTGATCATCATCTCCACTATGACTGGAGTGATACTTCCATCTCGACATCACACCCAATACACTACGATTCTCAATATACCCAGAAGAGGCGTACACAGAACCGGTTAAAGCACTGAAAGACCAAAACTAAAGTATATTGATTATCGCAAGTATTAGCAGTGCAAGTCACAAGTTAAGACCAAATACACCTACCCTGATTCGGACTTCCATAGACACACAATCATACTACCAATGGAATTCCGAGGGGTCTATCCAGAGCGAAGCTGTTTCTGTACCATCAGTAAACACAACCTCCTATTACACTTGCATGAGTATCCAATACCCAAATATATGAGAACTATGCAGTTATGCTCCCACAACGCGCACAAGTGTAATACTAGTCTATTTCGCATTATCGATGTCAAATCTCGATAATATTATGACTATGGATTATTTAATGATTAAACTTTCGTGGATTGATATTGTCTCACATCATCTTAATCCGGAACTAATCATAAGGACCTTTTATCATTTATATATCTTGGTAATCCAATTACAAATGATAAAAGAGCAATTTCCTTTGTCACATTGTTAATTTGTACAACAACACCATGATCTGTACACATAGTGATGCTATGGGTCATAATTGTCCAACAATCTCCCACTTGGCTTATAGCTAATCACTCAAGTGTCCTACACTTGAACTATGTATGGGTCGCTCAAACTTCTGCTGAGAAAAAGCTTTCGTCAGCGGATTTGTAAAGTTATCTTCTGATGCAATTTATTCGATCATCACATCGCCATGATGTATGATCCGAACGAATCAGATGACTAGTTGAAGTTTATACTTGGATCGTTGATGAGACCATTAATTCTTTAGCCTGTGTTATAGCCGAGCTTAGCTGCTAACAGAAGTACTCCTAATCCAATTAGGATTATTAAGATCCAAATGGCTTCTATTGTTGCCTCAGCTGCAGCAATATTCCGCTTTTGTTGTTTATTTGGCAACAGTATCTTGCTTGGAAAATTTCCAGCTCACTGTTCCGTTATTCAAACTATATAGTATCCTTTTATTAAGACTTCTAGTCGTTTTTATCGGTTAGGAAACTTGCAGCAGTGAACCCAGTCACTTCAAGTTCTCATTCTCCATAGTTTAAGCATCCTTAGATCATCTAAGATACTTAAGAATGTTCTTAACATCAATCCAGTGACTATCACTTGGATTGGCGTGATTGTGACTCCATATGCTCAAAGCATATGAGACACCAGGTCACGTACATTTATCTCAATGTACGAGTTCTCGGAGAGTGCTAACAACTTTTAGATCTATCCCAGTAGATCCTTATTCCTAGAATAAAGGTTGTCTCTCCCAAGAATTCTACGGAGAATTTTCATAAAAGCCAAGCTTTCACCGATTGTAATATGGGAATGTCATTTCCAAGAAATGATATATCATCATTATTCAGGACAATCACTATTAGTGCGCTCCCACTAACCTCCTTATATACACAAGAATCATTTTCGTTTTGAATTAAATAATATACCATTATAATTGCATCAAAACGGTAATTCCAAGAACGCAATGCTTGTTTCAATCCATAAATGGATCGAATTAACTTGCAAACCTTGTTTTCTCATTTTGGTACAACAAAACCGTCAGGATGTTTTAAACATCCTCCAAAAGGTTTCCGTTTAAGGAAAGTGATTTTGACGTTCAGCTGCCATATTTCATTAATGAAATATACATCATTAGCAAGCATTATCCAAATAGATTTAACCATGGCAACGATTAAAAGGTTTCGTCGTAATCGACACAATGTTGATAAAGATACCTTTTCTCTACAAGCCTAGCTTTGTACGTTGGTATGTTGCCATCCATGTATGTCTTCCTTGAAGACGTATACAGTACCAATAGGCACAATGCCTTTCGGTACAACAACCAGTGTCTAAACTTGGTTGGTTTACATGGAATCCATTTCGGACTTTATGGCACTTTGCTATAATAGGGAGTCGATACCTTGTATCACTTCCTCATACGTAGTCGGTTCTTGTGTATTTGAAGATTGTGGTACAGTTTCATCATTGATGAACTTTTTGTGTTCCATTAGAACTCGGTTCCTTGAACAGTATTACTCCGATTTTCATCGAGTTTTACTTTCTTCCTAATTACCACTGCATATAGGTATTCCTCTTTGGACAAACGCATGGCGAGCAACAATTACATTGTTCTCTTGTGAGTTGTATAAGTACTATACTTTGGTTTCCCTAGGATAACCTACAAATTAGGCACTTATCCGATTTGGGTTCTAGTTTGGTATCATCCAAACTTATGCCTAGCATTCCCAAATCTTTAGGAATGAGAAAACCCAGTTTCTTTCCTGTTCATATCTAATATGAAATCTGTCTAACAGATTTTGATGGAACCTTATTCAAAATAAGTTTTGCACTATATTATGCGTATCCCTTGAAGGAAAATGGTAGCTTAGAGCGACTCATAATTAACCTAACTATGTCCAACAAGGTTCGGTTTCTCTGTTCGGACACACCATCAAATTGAGGTGTTCCGGGAGGAGTCCACTATGAAAGAATACTATACTCTTTTAAATATTCGAGAAACTTATTGCTTAAGTATTTTCATAATGGTCTAACCGTGACAGTTTAATACTTTAGCCGATCTGTCTGTCTACTTCGTGTCGAAACTCTTTGAATTTATCAAAAGTTTCCGATTCGTGTTTCAAAAGAAACATATAACCATAATGCGATGCCACATCCGTAAAGGTTACGAAGTAATCATATCCAACTCTAGCCTAGCTAGATATGGTCCCACTTACGTCACTATGAACGAGGGCTAACAG
This sequence comes from Zanthoxylum bungeanum, assembly GCA_019454045.1. Taxonomy (NCBI): domain Eukaryota; kingdom Viridiplantae; phylum Streptophyta; class Magnoliopsida; order Sapindales; family Rutaceae; genus Zanthoxylum; species Zanthoxylum bungeanum. The sequence goes on from SKCR01031108.1 coordinate 159,931, forward strand.
ATCGATGACACTTGTACTTTTACCAAGTAAAAGGTATTTTAGGCACTTTGCCTAATAAACTAGATTCGTAGACATTATTTGAATAAGATCAAATCCGTCCTAGTATCCACTCTTCAAAAGTGTGGATAATCGAGTCTTGTTTAATGTGTCCTAGACAACAATGCCACAAATAAGTCTCATCTGATCAAATCAGTTTGAGCTATTTGTTTGTCATGTCATATGTTTGAGATTCTTTTATATTCAAAATATAAATACTGTTATTCACATCTAATGTGTTTATCTCAATATCATCTTTATAAAATGAAACACTTTAGTGTTCTAGAATATAAAGGTATATCCGCAACGGATTAAACCCTGATATAGAGATAATGTTTCTAGTCAAACTAGGTACATTGTAACCGTTTCCTAATTTAAGTACACACCCGAAGGGTAGTTCCTAAACTTAGGTTTCTACGGTTAAAACAACGACTCTCGTCCCGTTTCTGATTCACATATTAATCTCAATTGAAGTCAGTATCCTGCTTATCAATAGATTCTGCACATCAGTACATATCTTATGTACCATACTTAATATCAAAATCCAATTTTGAAACTAATAGTGAACATGTTTATGACAATATACTTAAAGCCGGAGCCTTGCCCCACTTTATTCCTTCATGTCTGCCTTGTCCATACGGCAGTCATGCTTCCAGTGACCCCGTTTGCCATAGTTTAGGCAGACATCTTGGGATATGTCCTTTGTCTTCCTAGAAGACTATGATGATTTTGCCTTTGCCACTTTAGAAGCTCTGGCTTTGCCTCATAGAGTATAGCCATCAACTCTCCAAGAGTTTACTCTTGGTTCACAATGAACCTGATCCAGCTTTCGGGTAGAGACTATAAGATCAAATCTTTAGCAGTCTCGGCCACGTAGGTAATCCCAACTAACCTAGCTGATCGATGTCAGCAATCATCTGCGACACCTAGTGCTCGACAGATGTACCCTCTGACATACACGAGCTAAAGAGCTTGTTTCGTAATTTGTACTTCTAAGATTTAAGAATAAATCTATGAAGATCCTTTAATTTCATCTTCATGGTACAAGGATCTAATCCTTAACCTTGATGACGGAAATAAAGTGTCATTGCATCTAGCATAAAAGATTGAGCACTACAGTTATCATCACATGGATCTTCCAAAGATCATGTTCTACTCTTTGCTCAACTCCGGGCTTAGGCCCAAGAGGTTTCTCTATCAAATAAAGTAACTTCTCAGTACTCAGGACTATCCTGAGGTATTATTCCCATTATGAAATTTAAAGCCGTTTAAAGACATTTTACCCAGGTTTATGTTTTAAACACTAATCTTTCAGTTATCTTGATTGCTATAGTCCAACTATCCCATCAACGATTTAAGGTACTATAAATACAATGATTACTATAGTCTAACTATATAATTAACTATAATTTTATTGTTTAAATTCAAATATATTGATTACTATAATCCAATTATATAATCAACTATAATTTGAAGTAGTTTGAATACAGTCCAACTGTTAAATTAAAACAACGATATTAGTCCAACTAATATATTAATTAATTTAAAATTGACGAAAATGATATGAGCGCGTATTGGCAAGTATCTAAACGAAATTGCAAATTTAATACTTGCCTCCGACTATTTTTCAGCGAGCCTCTAACCCTCTGTTGAGTACTCGGGAAACCTTGTTTCCTAGTGGGCTAGGATCCCGTTAAATAACACACAACCTTGACTTTCGCCAACAAGCTGTATGATATTTAACTAGGTAGATCTCTAAGATCAATTGGATCCCATCCAATTCCTAGATCCAGTAGGTGGACATCCAAGTCCGAAACATATATCTAATATATGCCAATATATCCGATATATTCCCTAACCTTTTTCCTCTGAATCAATTAAGTATTGGCTTTGGCACAACAAACTTAATGATTCCAGTTAAGTGTGACCCATTGACCTTGGAAAGCTTCATAATCGATGTCGATGGACAAGAAGTGATCTTGACTTTGGCCAACAAATCACAACTTGGACAAGACACCGATATGGAACAAAGCCTTTATGATTCAAATACATCCGCGATGGACAAAGGCCTTGACTTTGGCCAACAAACCAGTGCCAATCTTGGATCTTGAGAATGAATCATTCAATGGAAGGAAAAACACTCAATATATGTTGAGGGTTTTTCACGTAATTGGCAACCAATTAATTATCTTTGTTAAGGTCTCATCATACACCCTTAAACATGCATTCTAAAAACATATAAGGCGCGTAAATAAATTAATAATTATATGCGGATGGATATTTAAAACACTTGTTCCTAGAACAAATCTCTCTATTTCCTCTCTCCCGCTAGCACAAATCTGTTGGTTTCTATTAAGGTCCCAAGATCAATAATATGCATGAAAAATGTGCGAATACAAATCGATGAAGTTACGGAATACTCACATCGATCGGTTGAGCGACGCTTTGACGAACAAAAATGAAATTCTGCTCCTCTTCACTAGTTTGGCAGTGGCAGTTCACAGCCCACTGGTTTGGCTCGGTTTTGGTCCTTCGTCAAGCTCCAAGCTTCCTCAAATGATTCCCGGCTCATGGGAAGACTTCCATATCACCTTCGCATGTCTCGTAAGTGTGCTAGCACTTGTGATTTTGCCACAAAATCCACTCTTGATTCCCTTCAAAGCTCGGTTTTTTACAGAACTAAAGAACCATTTTTGCCCCAAGGGCGTGTGAGAGAGAGATGAGTGAAAGAGAGAGAGTTGTGTGTTTGGTTTCCAAATTTGTGTATCTTATACACACATTTGAATTTCAAATGCATTTGGAATGAATTTGGCCATTCAAAAGTCAAACAATTAAAGACTCCAACCACTTCCATCACTCAATCACATCAATCACAAGTTGTAAAGTCACATCACTCAAAGTGACAAGTGATTTGACGCTTGATGAGACTAGTGATTTGACGCTTGATTTGACTTGCGTGCCACACTCGAATTCGAAATGCGAATGCGCTCGCAATTAATCTCGGGCTCGGGTTCGCTAATTCCAAATTAACGAATTTTCCGTTGCGTCCTAATTAAATGATTACGCCTAGCGAAATCACAATTCACGTCACTAACGAATTAATTCTAAATTAATTCGTTCGCCCGAATTAAAATCTAATTTTAATTCCGCGTCGAAATATAATTTCGTTTAATATATCAAATATATTAATTAATCGATTAATTCCAAATTAATTATTATCTCTCTTTTAATGATATTTTATCCCAGATAAAATATCTCCGCAATTAATCCCAGATTAATTTAGAGTGCGAGTCATACGTCATCGGTGAATCTTTGGGAAGCGACCCATGAGATCCCCAGATATGTTGGCAGTAAATTCGGTCATCGGACTATCCGAACACGTAAGTACCTAGTACTACGTTTATACCAATTTACAAGACAAGGTTGGCCTCTAGCAAAGCGCCATGCCTACCCAATTCTCCGGAAATATCCTTACAGGAATAAAGGATCTATATCAGGCGTAGTATTGCGTATTTCTGTCCAGTATCGAATGATCACGTGCTCGGCCTGGGACTGGAATTGTGTCTGCCCCGTACGAAACACATGTCAGATGTCTGGTAACTAGTCTCTATAATTGGATAAACCTGACCTTGTCATTTTATCCTGATATCTGCAGCATTTAAGAGAACCAGTCCCGTATCCTACGTGACAATCATTTCCACATGACTGGAGTGACACTTCCGTCTTGACATCACACCCAACACACTACGATTCTAAATATACCCAGCATTGGCGTACATAGACCTGTTAAAGCCCTGGACGACCGCAACCAAAGTATATTGATTGTCGCAAGTATTAGCGGTGCAAGTCTCAGGTTAAGAACAAATACACCTACCCTGATTTCGGACTTCCATAGACACATAGTCATACTACCAATGGAATTCTGAGGGGGTCTATCCAGAGCAAAGTTGTTTCCCGTACCATCGGTAAAACACAACCTCCTATTACACTTGCATGAGTATCCAATACCCAAATATATGAGAACTATGCCATTGTGCCCTCACAACGCGTACAAGTGTAATACTAGTCTTTTACGTATTTATCGATGTCCAATCTCGATAATACTATGACTAGGGATTTTTAATGATTTATCCTTCGTGGACTGATACTGTCTCATATCATTCTCCGTCCAGGAACAAATCATATGGACCTCCTATCATTTATACATCTAGGTGATCTAATCACAAATGATAAGAGTGCAATCTCTTTTGTCACATAGTTAATTTGTACAAAAACACCATGATTTGTACAAATAGTGACATTATGGGTCATAATTGTCCAACAATCTCCCACTTGGCCTATAGCCAGTCACTCGAGTGTCTACCACCCGAACTATGTACGGTTGGCTCAAACTGCTGAGAAAACGCTTTCGTCAGCGGATTTGTATGATTATTATCTCATGCGATTTATTCGATCATCACATCGCCACGATGTATGATCCGAACGAATCAGATGAATAGTCGAAGTATGTATATGGATCGTTGATGAGACCATTAATTCTTTAGCATGTGCTGCAGCCTAGCTCATCTACTAACATAACTAGATCTAATCTAATTAGATTTTGTATCGACCCAGAAGGCTTCTATTGCTGCCTCAGCTGCAGCAATAACCCGCATTAGTTGTTATTCGGTAACAGTATCTTGCTAGGAAGATTTCCAACTCACTGTTCCGTTATTCAAACTGTATAGTACCGTTTGCGACTTATAGTCGTTTTATCGGTTTAGGAAACTTGCTACAGTGATCCCAGTCACTTCAAGTTTTCATTCTCCTCAGATTAAGATAGCATCCTTAGTTCTCTAAGATACTAACGGATGTTCTTAACTTCAATCCAGTGACTATCACTTGGATTGGCTTGTTTTTGACTTCATATGCTCAAAGCATATGCTCGAAAGCCAAGCTTTCACCGATTGTTTTATGGGAATATCATTTCCAAGAAATGATATATTATCATTATTTATAGGACAAGCATTATGATTACATCAAAACGATAATTCCAAGAACCTAATGCTTGCTTCAATCCAAACATGGATCGAATAACCTGCAAACCCTGTTTGCTAGTTATGGTACGACAAAACCGACAGGATGTTGTAAACATCCTCCTAAAGGTTTCCTTTTCAGGAAATCGATTTTCCCGTTAAGCTGTCATATTTCATAAATGAAACACGCAGCTTTAGCAAGCATTATCCAAATGGATTTACCGTGGCAACAAGTAAAAGGCTGAATCGTAGTCAACACAATGTTGATAACGATACCTTTCCGCTAAAAGCCTAGCTTTATACGTTGGTGTGTTGCCATCCATGTATGTCTTCCTTGAAGACTTCTAGTACCAATAGGCACAATGCCTTGCGGTACATCAACTAGTATCAAAACATAGTTGATATACATGGAATCCATTTCGGACTTATGGCACTTTTCCATAATTAGGGAGTCGATACCTTGTATCACTTCCTCATACGTAGTCAGATGGTATACCTCTATAAGATAGACATCTTTATGAGGTGAGATCAGAAACCAATACCCTAGCTTATTTTCTGACTCTCTCCGACCTACGCAGTTCTTGTGTATTCGAAGATTATGGTATAGTTTCATCCTTGATGAAATATTTGTGTTCCATTAGGAATCGATGCCTTGAATAGTATTACTCTGATTTTCATCGAGTTTTACTATCCTCCCACTTACCACTGCATATCGGTATTCCTCTTAGGAAAACCCCATGGTGAGCAACAATCTAATTGTTCTCTAGTGAGATGTATAAGTAAAATACTTATGGTATCCCTAGGATAACCTACAATTGGCACATATCCAATTTGGGTTCTAGTTTGGTATCATCCAAACATATGCCTAGCATACCCAAATCTTCAGGAATGTGAAACCCGATTTCCTTCCTGTTCATATCTAATATGATATCTGTCAAACAGATTTTTATGGAACCTTATTCGAAATAAGTTTTGCACTGTTAATGCTTATCCGTTGAAGGAAATGGTAGCTCAGAGAGACTCATGATTGACCTTATCATGTCCAACAAAATTCGGTTATTCATTTCGGACACACCGTCACTTTGACGTGTTCCGGGAGGAGTCCTCTTTGAAATAATACTTTACTCTTTCAAGTATATTAGAAACTTATTGCTTAAGTAATTTCCATTACGGTCTTACCGTGACGGTTTGATACTTTAGCCGATCTGTTTGTCTATTTCGTGTCGAAACTTTAAAGTTTCCGATTTGTGTTTCTTCAAAAGAAACACATAACCATAACGCGATGCCACATCCGTAAGGTCACGAAATATTCATATCCATATCTAACCTAGCTAAACATGGGCCTACTTGCTTCACTATGAACTAGGGCTAACAGATTGGTGGCACTTTCACTTTTACCAAGTAAATAGTGTTTTAGGCATTTCGCCCAATAAACTAGATTCGTACACTTTATTTGATTGGAATCAAATCTGTCCTAGTACCCACTCTTCGAAAGTGTGGATAAACGAGTCTTGTTTAATTGTGTCCCAGACAACAATGCCACAATTAGTTTCTTCTGATCAAATCAGTTTGAGCTATTTGTTTGTCATGTTATATATTTGAGATTTATTTATATTCAAAATATAAATTATGTTATTCACATCTAATGTGTTTATCTCAATATCATCTTTATATAATAAAAAACTTTAGTGTTCTAGAATATAAAGGTTCAATCCGCAACGGATTAAACACTGATATAGAGATAATGTTTCTAGTCAAACTAGTTACATTATAACAGTTTCCTAATCCTGCTCATAGCAAATTCTGAACATCAATTTATATATTTATGTATCACACTAAGTATTTAAAATCTAATTTTAATACTAATAGTGAACATGATATGACAACCATATTTGAAGTCAGAGCCTTGCTCACTCTTCAATTCCTTCATGTCTGCTTTGTCCAAACGGCAGTCACGTTTCCGCGATCCCATTCGCCACAATTTAAGCAGACATTTTGGGATATGTCCTTTATCTTCCCAGAAGATTATAATGATATTGTCTTTGCCTTTTTCATATTCCAGAAGCCTTTGGCCAAGCCTTGGCCTTCTAGAATATCGAAGTAAGGTGCGACTAGTGCTACTTGCCTAATTGCAAATTTTGACTTTATCTCCTTGAGAATAGTCATTAACTCTCCAAGAGTTTACTATTGCAATTTTAGTACTTCTAAAATTCTAAGGATAGATTCTTTGAAGATCCTTCAATTTCATTATCATACTTTAAGGATCTAATCCTTAGTTCTGATCAAGAAATTAAGGAGTCTACTGTGACAAGCTTAATGGATTAAGCACTAAAGTTATCATTACATAAATCTTCCAAAGATTATGCTCGACTATTTGCTTAACTCCGGGCTTAGGCATAATGTTATTTTATCAAATAAAGTAACTTATTATTTTCCAGGACCATCCTGAAATTTATTCCCATTTGAAAATTAAACCATTTAAATACATTTTCCCTAGGATATGTTTTAAATGTCAATCTTTCAATTTTAATCTTGATTTTAATAGTCCAACTATTTAATCAACGATTTCAGGTGATATTTAATATAATGATTACTATAATCCAACTATATAATCACTATACTTTTATTAGATTAAAATCAATTATATTGATTACTATAATCCAATTATAAAATCAACTATAATGAATAGTTTAAATACAGTCCAACTATTTATTAAAACAACAATTTAAATATTAGTCCAACTAACATTTAATTTATTGACGAATGATATTTGAATGACGCTTATGGCAAGTAATTAAATGAATATTGCAAATTCAATTCCTGCCTCCCACTATTTTTCGGCGAGCCTCTAACCCTCTGTCGAGTACTCGGGAAACCGTGTTTCCTAGTGGGCTAGGATCCCGTTAAATATCACACAATCTTGACTTTGGCCAACAATTGTATGATATTAACTAGGTAGATCTCTAAGATCGATTGGATCCAATCCAATTCATAGATCCGGTAGGGGGACATCCAAGTCCGAAACATATATCTTATATATGCCAATACATCCAATGTATTACCTAACCTTTTTCCTCTGAATCAACTAAGTATTGGCTTTGGCACAACAAACTTAGCGATCCCAGTCAAGCGCGACCCATTTGTTAGACATTATGACCCATAGCGTCACTGTTTTGTAAATGATATTGTATTATTGTACAAAATTAACTATATGATAATGAAATTGCCTTTTTCCGTTTTGTAAAATTATTTACTTTGATATATTAATGGCAAAAGTCCATATGATTAGTTCCGTATTGAGATGATGAGAGACAGTATAATATAAAAGGTTTAATCATTAAATATCCCTAGTCGGAGTATTATCGAGATCGGACATCGATAATGCGGAATAGACTAGTATTGCATTTGTGCATGTTGTGAGGGCACAACGGCATAGTTCTCATATATTTAAGTATTGGATACTTATGCAAGTGCGATAGGAGGTTGTGTTTTACCGATGGTACGGAAAACAGCTTCGCTCTGGATAGACCCCGCGGAATCCCATTGGTAGTATGTCTGCATGTCTATGGGAGGCCGCATCAGGGTAGGTGTATATGGTCTTAACCTGAGACTTGCATCGCTAGTACTTGCGACAATCGGTAAACTTTGGTTTTGGTGGTTGGGGACTTTAACCGGTTCTGTGTTCACCACTTCTGGGTTTATCAGGAATCGTAGTGTACTGGGCGTGATGTCAAGATGGAAGTATCACTTCAGACATATGGAGTTGATGATCGCGCAGGACACAGAACTAGTACTCTATAAAAGGTTGCAACCGTCGGGACAATATGACTAGGTCAGGATTGTCCGATTTAAAGAGACTAGTTGTTTGATGTCCGATATATGTTTCGTACGGGGCAGACACACTTCCAGCCCCAGGCCTACCATGTGATCGTTCGATACTGGATCGATGTACGCGATACTGCGGTATAACTATGCTTGATAAAGATCTTATATTCCAGTAAGAAATATTTCTGGAGAATTGGATAGGCATGTGCTTTGCTAGAAGCCAACCTTGTCTTGTAAATCGGTAAAAACGTAGTGCAAGGTACGTACGTGTTTGGATTATCCAACGACCGTATTTACTGCCAACATATCCGGAGATCTCTTGGGTCGCTTCCTGAAGATTCACCTATGACGTTTGATTCGAACCTTATTAATCTTGGATTAATTGCGGAGAAACTTTATCTGGATAAAATACCTTATTAGGAGAGAGAGAGAGATCGATTAATTTGGAATTAATCGATAAAATAATATATTCGATATATTATTAAACGAAATTAGATTTCGACGCGGAATTAAAATCGGATTTTAATTCGGGCAAACGAATTAATTTAGAATTAATTCATTAGCGAACTGAATAGTAATTTCGCAAGGCGTAATTATTTAATTCACGTCGCGACGGAAATTCGTTAATTCGGAATTAACGAAACCGAGCCCGAAAGTGCTTGCGGACACATTCATTTTGAATCGAGTGATATCCGCAAATCACATCGCAATATCTCATTACTTAATACGAATAGATGGTGGATGTATCTAGTCACTTTGAGGATGATACATTGTCTCTAATCTCAAAGTGTGGTAATGATGGCAAATGATGGATTTCATTTTTGAGGGAAAGCCATGCACGGTTTTGAAGGATTTTCTGCATTAAAAAATTCTTTTGGTATAGATATCATATCACTTTTCATTTTCCTTTGTGACTCACGGTTTTTGGCATGCAAAGGGAACAAAAATTAAAAGTGAAACACTCTCCTCTTCTTTCTCTCTTGCTCACGCCGTGAGCTGCATACACAAGGCAGAAAATTGTTTTTCTCATTCTCCATTTTTGCTAGCACAAGCAAGGATCAAAAGAGGTGATAGGGAAACGCATTTGGAGCTTGGAATACTCAAAGATTTGAAGCTTATCTCCATCTTCTTGCTTGGCCGAAACTTCATCCTTGGAGGCTCAAGGATCCTCATCACCATTTTCGTCACATAGCTTTGTAAGTATGTTTCCGCCATCCTTCAAGCTTTGCATGTATGATTATTGTATTTCTATTGCTTAATCTTTCCATGGGACTAATTATAGAAACCAACAATGGTATCAGAGCTAGGTTTAAGCATGAAATACATTAGGGTTAATTTGGGGAAAATTGATTGAAGCATGTTCTTGTGGAATTGGATGCTAAAGTATGCTTATATGTATGTTATTTGATATATTACATGATCAATTTTAACAAAATGCATTGGATGATTTTTTCCCCAAATGTTGTCTTGGCCGAATGTGGAGGTGCTTCCATTGGATTGGAATTTTTCATGCATGAGCTTATTTGATGACTTAAGCATGTTTAAGTATGATATTTGATATAATACATGATTAATTTTGAGAAAATGCATTGGATGATTTTTCCCCAAATTGATGTCTTGGCCGAATGTGAGGCACTTCCATTAAATTGAATTTTTGCATGCACAAGTTCATTGGATGATTTGAGTGTGCTTAAATGTTTGTAATATGAAGTAATACATGATCAATTTTGAGAAATTGTATTGGATATTTTTTCCCAAAATTGATGCATTGCCGAATGTGTAGGTCATTTGAAGATTTGGAATTTTTCATGCACAAGTTTATTGGATAACTTAAGCATGATTAAATGTATGATATTTGATGTAATACATGTTCAATTTTGAGAAAAATACATTGGATGATTTTTTCCCTAAAGTTGATGCTTGACCGAAAATTAAGGTCTTTACACTATTATTGAATTTTTGCTTTCAAGTTCATTGGATGACCTAAAATCTATATGTATGTTAGATTAGTAATTCAATTGGATTGAAAACATATCGAACCGCAAAAATCTCTCTTGGCCGAATACAACTTGACATGTTAAAGGACTAATTTTTTGTTCAAATAAATGTTAGACAAGTGTTTTGAACAATTGATGAATAATAAATTAAATTGTATTTTTGAAATATTTGATTTATAATTAATCATGCAATTACACTTTAATCAATTGAATTTTAAAATTTGGAATATTAAAATTTAATTAATGGGCTTTTATGTTTAATTGGGCCTTATGGGCTTGAAATTGATTTTGTGGCACTTAAGGGTGATTCCTTATTTGGGCTTGGTAATTGGGTTTGACCCACATTGACCAAAGCCCAAGCCTTTATAAATCAATTGAAAGCCCATCGGACTTTAATTAAACAAACATTGGATGTTAGTTGGGCTTGGAGACCCAATTTGATAAGATTAGAATCTAATCTTTAAAAGCACATTAAAAGTGTAAACATTTAATTTGGAATTAAATAAATTGAATTAATATTGAATACGGCTTAAATTGGATTTAACGAGTAGTTCGATATAATTCATGAATTCGTACCTTATGTACTTTATTCTCAAAACGAGTTGGACTCGCGCAAAATCAAACCGTTGATTGAACATTGGATGATCACTAAACAAAGACTAATTAATTGGATAGATTGGTTGTATAACATGTCTTGAATGAATATACATGTATGTGATGAATGAATAGTGTATAGCGGATGGATATTAGAAGGGAAAGGGTAATTTTAGAAATTATTGTAAATTTAGAATTTATAAATTGGACCTGCGTGTCCAGCCTTATCTCTTTTATCTCTTTGTATTCTCTTCTCACCTAATTCCCCTCAATGTATATGAGGTTTCTCTTATTGTATTATGTAATTGGGTAGAAGTAGAATATTACTAGCGGGGAGTGGAAAGGGAGTGATTTGTTCTAGGAACAAATTGTTTTACATATCCATCCGTATATCACTATTAATTTACTTTACGCACTTTATGATGTTTTAGAAGCATGTTTAAGGGTGTATGATGATGAGACCTAACAAAGATAATAAATTGGTTGCCAATTACGCAAAAATCCCTCAATCTATATAAGCGATTATCCTTCCATTGAATGATTCTTGTTCAAGATCCAATTGGCATTGGTTTGTTGGCCAAAGTCAAGACCTTGTCAATTAGGATGTACTTGAATCATGAGAGTTTTGTTCCACATCGGTGTCTTGTCCAAGTTGTGATTTGTTGGCCAAAGTCAAGATCACTTCTTGTCCAACGACATTGATTACGAAACTATCCTTGTCAATGGGTACCGCTTAACTGGAATCATTAGGTTTGTTGTGCCAAAGCCAGGCCTAGATGATTCGGAGGATATGGTTAGAAAATGTATTAGATACGTTGGCATATGCAATATGTTTAGGACTTGGATGTCCACCTAAACCGGATCTAGGAATTGGATTGGATCCAATTGATCTGTGAGATCTACCTAGTTAATAGCATACAGCTTGTTGGCCAAAGTCAAGGTTGTGTGTTATTTAACGGGATCCTAGCCCACTAGGAAATATGATTTCCCGAGTTCTCAACAGAGGGGTTAGAGACTTGATAAAAAATAGTGGGAGGCTAGTATTGAATTTGCAATTTCATTCAGATACTTAGCCTTACGCGTCTTTCAAAAATTATTTTGTTTAAATTAATTAAAATTAGTTGGACTAATTCATTGTTATTTTTTGTAACAGTTTGACTGTACCCATTTTATCGTAACTAGATAGTTGGACTATCGTAGTTGAGATGGCAAGCAAGGTAAGTGTCCGAGACATCATCATGGGTGACAATGTCTTTAAGGGCACAAACTTCGCTGATTGGGAAAATGAACCTAAGGATAGTCCTTGGGGCTGAGAGGATGCTGTACACTATACAAACACCTCTCCCGCCTAAGCCCACTGACCCACTTGAGCTGGAGTTATGGAAAACTCACAGTAGTGATTGTGACATAGCTCAGGCTATTATGTTAGCTTCGATGACTCAGCACTTTCGTCGCCAAAATAGGGACTTGGATCCTTATAACATGATGGCTAGACTGCGAGATCTCCACCGCTCCACAAGCGGATGGAAAGGTATGAGTTAGTGAAGAAACTCTTCCGCGCCCGAATGACAGAAGGCGCATCAGTTGAGGCCCACGGGGCTCAAATGATCGCCGATATTGATGAGTGGGCCAATATGGGAATAGTCTTGGAGGCTGAGCGACTATAGATATGATCTTGCAGTCACTTCCTGATACTTGGAAACAAATCATAATCAACTACAAGTTGATGGATACTGATGACACTCTTGGAGAGCTGTTATCCATTTTGAAGGAGTCTGAAAAAGAACTCCAAAAGGGGGGCAAGCGCGAGGCGCATTTTACATCGACCTCTCAGAGGCCAAAGGCTGGCCCAAAGCTACTGGAGGGGTGAGGAAGAAGAAACATAAGAAAAAGGCTAAAGGCAAGTCGACAAAAGCTTCTGGGAAGCCAGGGACAAGTCTCAAGATGTCTGCCTCAACTGCGGCAAGAAGGGTCACTGGAAACGTGACTGCCGAATGGGGAAGGGACACAAGGAGGATATCAGGCAGGCAAGGCACTAGCCTCTGGTATGTTTGTTATTGAGATAAATATGACTACTTCTAGTTTTAAAAATGGGATTTTTGATTCTGGTTGTGCTGCTCATATTTACTGATTTGCAGGATCTGCAGGATAGCAGGATGCTGGTTTCAGGGGAGATTGACCTACGAGTCGGAAACGGAACTCCAGTTGCTGTTTTGGCTGTAGGGACTTTTGTTTTTGGAAATGCCCTCGGGGCATATGCTTAACTTTTGAACTGTTATTATATACCTAGTTTGACTAGGAATATTATATCTGTATCTTTGTTAACCCAGCATGGGTACACTTTTGTATTTAGAAACACTGGGTGTTATTTATATAAAAATGATGCAGAAATTTGCACTGCTGTTGCAAATAATGGCCTTATATTTTGAATATAAATGTATCTCCTAAACAAAAAGAACAAACAAAAAGGCTCAAAAGGAGTAATCTAAAAGATGAAGCTTACATGTGGCATTGTCGTCTAGGACACATCAACAAGACTCGCATATCCACACTTTCGAAGAGTGGGTACTTGGACGGATTTGATCTTAATTCATATGATGTCTGCGAATCTTGTCTTTTAGGCAAAATGCCTAAATCACCTTTTAGTAGTAAATGTGAACGTGCCACAGAACTGTTAGCCCTCGTTCATAGTGACGTATGTGGGCCCATGTCTAGCCAGGCTAGAGGTGGATATCATTACTTCGTAACCTTTACGGATGATGCATCTCGTTATGGTTATGTGTATCTAATGAGACACAAGTCGGAAACTTTTGAGAAATTCAAAGAGTTTCGACACGAAGTAGAAAAACAAACAGGCAAGAGTATTAAAACATTGCGGTCGGACCGTGGGGGCGAATACTTAAGTTATGAGTTTCAAGATTACTTGAAAGAAAATGGTATTCTTTCACAGTGGACTCCCCCTGGAACACCGCAATTAAACGGTGTGTCTGAACGGAGAAACCGTACCTTGTTAGACATGGTAAGGTCGATGATGAGTTGCACTGAGCTACCTATATCCTTCTGGGATACGCTTTAAACAGTGCAGTACTTATTTTGAATAAGGTTCCGTCAAAGTCTGTTGAACAGACTCCATTTGAGATATGGACAGGGAGAAAACCAGGTTTCTCTTTCTGAAGATTGGGGATGCTGGGCATATGTTAAACGTTTGGAAGGTACCAAACTAGAACCCAAATCAGATAAATGCCTTTTCGTGGGATATCCTAAGAAACCAAAGGATATTACTTCTATCACCCACAAGAGAACAAAGTATTTGTTGCTCTACATGCATTTTTCCTTGAGAAGGAATTCCTAGATGCAGTGGTAAGTGGGAGGAAAGTGGAGCTTGATGAAAATCGTAGTGATACTGTTCCTGGTAATGAATCAACGACGGAACATGAACAGACCATCCAGGATGAGTCTGTACCACAATCTTCATATACACAAGGACCGCGTAGGTCGGAGAGAGTCAGGACAGTACCTGAGAGGTATGGGTACCTGATCTCGCCTCATGTGGATATTAATCTTATTGAGGATAATGAACCGTCTACGTATGAGGAAGCAATACAGGATATTGGTTCCGCTTTATGGCAAGATGCCATGAAGTCCGAGATGGATTCCATGTATGCCAACCAAGTTTGGACACTGGTTGATGCACCAGAAGGCGTAAAGCCTATTGGATGCAGATGGATCTTCAAGAAGAAGACCGACATGGATGGCAACGTACAAACGTACAAAGCTAGGCTTGTAGCAAAGGGGTATCGTCAACAATATGGTATTGATTATGACGAAACTTTCTCGCCCGTTGCCATGATTAAATCCATTCGGATAATGCTTGCAATAGCTGCATATTTCAATTACGAGATATGGCAGATGGACGTTAAAACCGCTTTCCTTAACGGAAACCTTTTGGAGGATGTTTATATGCAACAGCCTGACGGTTTTATCGTACCTAGACTTGTAAACAAGGTTTGTAAGTTAAATCGATCCATTTATGGATTGAAGCAAGCATCACGATCATGGAATCAGCGTTTTGATGAAATCATAAAAGAATATAATTTCGTGCAAAACGAAGATGACCCTTGTGTATACAAGAAGGTTAGTGGGAGAGCACTGACTTTTATTGTCCTTTATGTCGACGATGTATTGCTCATAGGCAATGACATTCCCATGCTAACGTCGGTGAAAGCTTGGCTTTCATTAAAATCTCCATGAAAGATCTGGGAGAAGCAGCCTTTATTCTGGGATAAAGATCTACCGGGATAGATCTAGAAAGCTGCTTGGACTCTCCCAGAGTACATATATTGACAAAGTTGAAGCGATTCAACATGGATCAATCCAAGAAGGGATTGATGCCGATGTTACGTGGTATATCTCTATCTAAGAACATGTGTCCTAAGACCAAGAGAGAGAGATAACATCAGTCGGATACCGTTCGCCTCGGCAGTCGGATCGATCATGTATGCCATGATATGTACACGCCTGATGTGTCATATGCTTTGAGCATGTGCAGTCGCTATCAGGCCGATCCAGGTGAAGGTCACTGGATGGCAGTTAAGAATATCCTTAAGTATCTTAGACGAACTAAGGATGCTTTCTTAATTTACGGAGAAGGAGAACTTGTGGTATCGGGTATGCCGATGCAAGTTTCCAAACCGACAAGGACGACTTCAAGTCACAATCCGGGTACATTTTTTGTTTGAATAACGGGGCGGTGAGCTGGAATCTTCCAAGCAAGATACTGTTGCCGATTCACAACTGAAGCGGAGTACATTGCTGCGTCGGAAGCAGCAAATGAGCAGTTTGGATCCAAAAGTTCCTAATTGGATTAGGATAGTTCCATTAGCAACTGAACCCGTTCCATTGTAGTGTGACAATAACGGGGCTATAACACAAGCTAAGGAACCAAGGTCTCATCAACGATCCAAGCATGTTCTTCGTGTTGGAGTTCAATCAAGTCCCAAGATCAACAAATCATGCACAAAAACCGCATATGAACACATCAAAGGAGGTGCGGAATATACTCACATTGATGGGGATTGCTAGGAAGAACACAAGCTGCGTTTTTGACTTCATCAAGCTCGATTTTGGGGCTTCTGGTACTGCAGTGAACGCACGGTGGGGGCTGTGAAAATTCCTCCATTTTCGGCCATGGATGACTTCATTGAAGCTTCAAGCTTCAAGCTTCCATTCTCACGGAATCACTTCCCTATCACCTATGTATCACTCAAGGTGTGCTAGCACTTGTTCATCTTCAATTTTGCTTCTCAAAATCGGTAAAACCAGAAACAATTTTAAGCAAAATCGGCAGTGAAGCCGTGAAGGAGAAGAGAGAAAAAAAAAGGAGGGAGAAGAGAGAAACCGTATACTTGTGCCCT